>CM038676.1:197858829-197921113 GCA_021605205.1 Aegilops longissima | reverse complement strand
GAACTTAGAAAGGAGGCACGGACCGGTGATGATGGCGCTTACAAAAGCGGATAGAAGGTGCTCCCCTTGCCCTCGGGCTGGTCGGAGCCGGCCTTGAGCACTGATCGCGCCTTGCTGCCTGCGCCACCGTCATCGGTAGCGTGAGGCAGGTTCTTCTCGACAAGTTCGGGGATCGAGGCCGCGAGTACCAAGCCTCGGTAGGGGACTTGCGGGCGCCATAGCGGCGGATGGGAAGGATTGAGACAGATCTGGAGGATTTCGGGGAGCAAGAAGAGAAGCGAGAAAGGGGATGCAGGGCAAGGCGAAGGAGAACAAAGCAAGTAAGTGGCCCGGGCACCTCCTTGTCAAGTCGTGCGGTTGCCGAGGCGTTGTGGGGGAGCGCAGACGCCCATTTCCAATCAATCGCCACCTTGGCGCCCAAGACGCATGAGCTATTAGAGACCTTGGCGCAGCGCTTGCCCTTCGCTTCTGCTAAGCCAAGCCCGGGCGCGCCTTGGGCCCGGGGGCTACTGTCGGCGTTTTGAGAACGGGGGGTCCCCAGACTTGCCTGCCTGCGGCCTGCGGCGTGGCTTGAGTGGGGGCCCAGTGCGGCCCAGCTTCATCAGCTCAAGCTCATGACCCTCACAAGGGGCCAAGCCTTGCGGGGCGGACGACAGGAAGCTTCCTCAGGAGCAGCCTCATCAGGAAGGCTCGTGAGGAGCCGGAGAGATCAAGGCACCTCGCGAGGAGCCCGTGACGCAAGCTATGACGATCGAGACCAGGCGGGCGTCGGCCTGCGCAGTGTCCTTGTTTCCCCTTCGGCGCAAAGGGAGCAAGCACAGGCCAAGGCATCGGGAAAAGGTTACCATTCCGGTGCAACAAGACCAAGACCAGCAGAGCGGCAGGACGGAGGTCACCATGGAGCCCAAGACGACGTCATCACCAGTGCTTTTGGCAGCCGAAGACCACCTTTGGTCAGGATAACTTGGACTAGACGTTCCCCTTTAAAATGGCCAATTGTTGGCGCCCTTCCCGCTCATTATTTGGGGAAGAGGACCAGGGCCTCTATAAATAGGGCTAGCCACCGCAACAGCAACAACAACGACGTGAGGAGTCTGGACTAGGGGTGTCCGGATAGCGAACTTTCATCACGGCGGACTCCAAGACTATGAAGATACAAGATTGAAGACTTCGTCCGTGTCCGGATGGGACTTTCCTTGGCATGGAAGGCAAGCAGCGTCTGGATATGTTGATCTCCTACCATTGTAACCCGACTACGTGTAACCCTAACCTATCCGGTGTCTATATAAACCGGAGGGTTTTAGTCCGTGGGGCGAACAACAATCATACCATAGGCTAGCTTCTAGGGTTTAGCCTCCTTGATCTCGTGGTAGATCTACTCTTGTACTACCCATATCATCAATATTAATCAAGCGGGAGTAGGGTATTACCTCCATCGAGAGGGCGAACCTGGGTAAAAACATCGTGTCCCTTGTCTCCTGTTACCATCGCCTAGATGCACAGTTCAGGACCCCCTACCGAGATCCGCGGTTTGACACCGACATTGGTGCTTTCATTGAGAGTTCCTCCGTGTCGTCACCGATGAGCCCGATGGCTCCTTGATCATCAACAATGGCCGCGGTCGGTGAGACTTTTCTCCCGGACGGATCTTCGTATTCGGCAGCTTTTCGCTGCGGGCCAATTCACTTGGCCATCTGGAAGCGAATCGAAAGCTTCGCCCCAGCCATCGGTCAGATTTGGAAGTTTGAACTATCGGCCGATGTCGTGGAGACTTGATCTTGACGGATTGAGCCCTGGTGGCGTGCCGCCTTTGTCTCGATGGGCATGATCTAGCTCTGCGGCGAGCAGTGCCACGGAGGCGCACCAGCATCCGCTCCGACCCTTAATCCGGGCGATTCCCCGATCGAGGGCGAGTGGTTGGACACCGCCTCGGGGGCTACGATCTCTGGCGATTGGGCGAACTCCATCCTGTCGCTGCGAAGACCTCGACTCAAGGTGCGGACTCCTCCGGACTCCGAACCCTCCGGGCCCTGTCAATCGAATCCGATTGGGCCCGGTCATGGAGTTCCTTGCCGCGGACATCTTCGGCACTCGCCCTTTGGCGACATCCTGAATTCACGAAAGTCTCTTTCTTTATCCGGAGAGCCTGGCGGACTACGGACGGGAAGGTTGAGATCTGGACGACGAAGAAATTCAGCGCCCACCCACCACCCACTTTATAGCCCGCATCGATGATTTAACCGACATGCTCGACTTCGACTCGAAGACATTGGCGGTATGGGCGGCGATGCGGAGGCGGCCAAGACCAGCGCCTACGAAGTGCTGGAAGGCCACCTCGTCATATGACATATACATGGTGGACATCCCAAAAGATGGGAGCAGCGATGGAACAGCGGAGGATGACCCCTCAAGAAGCAACGAGCGCCCGGCGTCGGCGGTGCCGCTCTAAATCCGCCACAATAAAAGCGGTGATTCCGGCACGGAGATAATAACACCGGACGGTCGAAGACAACCCCCTCAGCGGGACTCGGTAGCGGGGAGGAGGAGAAGCAAATCCGCCTGACGGTCTGCAGTAGAAAAAGGAGGTCGAGGGCGATAATTATCGCCTCCCTCCGAAGATGAGGCAAGCCACGGCGGCGACTAATTTGTCGTGCTGAGGATCCCTTGAGCAGGAGCATTTCATCGCGAGGCTTATAGACACGGCAAGCAGCCTCAAGAAAAAGCAGCAGCGACTTAAGTGACCAAGACACCTGCTAGGTGACGGATGGACTGAAGTCCTTGCAGCGAAGAGTATGAACTCGAGCGCCTCTCCAAAAGCTACCCCAAGCGCGGGCCGTTGCCTCGATTAGAAGAGAAGCACCCAAGTCACGGTATACGACATGGCGGACCGGCCACCCCGTGGCATGACGAGAAACCTCTTGGCCCTCCGCTCAAGCCACACCCGGCGCCGCTCAAAAAGTACCAAGGCACGGTAAAAGCAGCGCGTGCTTGCGAGATATATTGGAGGATAAGGCAAAACATACAAGATCGATCTACGGATCGCGTGGGCATAGCGACGGGATGATTACCGTCGCGCGGATCTGACAAACCGGTGGGCGAACACAATAGACAAAGCTCATATGAGCTACGTCGTGCTATATTATCTGAGCGCCGCACACCCACTATGCTTCACGGATGAAGTAATGGATCATCAAATCCCGAGGGCTTCAAACCCGTAAACATCGAATCATACGATGGTACCACAGATCCTGCGATGCGGATCGAGACTATCTCCTCCATATCCACATGGCCAGCGGTGATGATCTACATGCCATCAAATACCTCCCTCAAGCTTAAAGGACCAGCTCGGCATTGGCTCAACAGCTTGCGGCAGAATCAATTGGTTGTTGGGAGGACACGGAAGCCGCATTCCTTGATAACTTCCGGGGCACATATGTGCGACCACGAGACGCCGATGACCTTAGCCACATAATTCAGCAGCGGAAGAATCGGCGGACAATTACGGACACGGTTCCTCACAAAGCAAAATCAAATTGTTGATTGTCCGGGATCACGAGAGGCCCTTGCAGCCTTCAAACATAACATCATGACGAGTGGCTTGCCCGTCACCTAGGACAGGAAAAGCCGAAATCCATGGCAGCCCTCATAACACTCATGACCCGCTTTTGTGTGGGAGAGGACAACTGGCTAGCTCGAAGCAACAACGGCCAAACACCACGATAGTTCGGATACCAAGGACAGCAATGGCAGGTCACGTCGCAACAAGAACAAAGCGCTGCATTAGCGGCGATAATCTTTGAAGATCGACCCGTCAATGCGGATTGAGGCTCTAAACCGGTCGTGGAAGAAGCCATTCAAAAGAAATACCCGGGCCCGTCCAACTTGGACCGAATACTCGATCGCTTGTGCGGATACATGGCTTTTGAAAAACCAGCCAATCACACCAACAGGGATTGTTGGTTGTTCAAACAAGCGAGCAAGTTAAGTGGCGAACTCAATGACAAGGGCTGCATAGCGATGGCGAGGAAGAGCCACAGCCACCAAACAATGGAGACGAAGGGTTTTCCCACACAAGTGCGGATTGTGAACATGATATCATAACCCATATACCCAAAATGGGCGGAGCGTGCACTAAAGGGACATATCTGCGATGGAGCGATCGCATACGAAGTTCAACCCATGGTCTTCTGCCCGATCACCTTGATCGAAGGACCACCCACTAGCATCCGTCGGCAGTTTCGCGCATTGGTTCTCGACCCAATTATTGGCGGAGTTCACCTCACCGAGTCTGATGGGCGGCGGTAGCAACCTGAACCTACTTTGTCGGATCTTGTGTGCAAAATGGGCATAGACCCTCGAATTAAACCTACAAAGACAACTTTTAAAGGCGTCATACGGGTGTAGAGGCCAATTATGCGGGCTCGATTACACTCGAAGTGGTCTTGGATCCCGGATAACTTCGGCGAAGAGTTAATCTTCGACATCGTCCCGTTTATAGCGGCTATCATGCTTTGCTTGGGCGAACCGCATTTGCAAAGTTCAATGCGGTGCCGCTTTCGCACACCTCAAGCTCAAGATGCCGGGCCCTCGAGGAGTAATCACGGTCAATGGAAACACGAGCGCTCTCTCGAGCGGAGGAGCACCACGGCGACCCTCGGCGGAGGTGCAAAGCAGCCTCTCACAGCAATTCTCGAGTCCGGCCACTAAGCGTCCGGACATTGTCAAGCGCGCCCGGAGTAACCTACAACAAGACCGCATGGCATGATTCAAGCACGCATAGCAATCCGGCCCCAACCCCAGCCCTCGCGAATTGCGAAGCGATACTACGTGTACATAACTACGCTCTGGAGATACCATGGGCATAAGGGGAGGGCACGACCACGGCTGCGCCAGAATGCGGCTCAACACGCACGAGGCTCCGATTGTGTCATTCTTTTCTTTTTCCTTTTCTTCCTTTTCTTACTTCGGGACTCGTCTTTGAAGTCTGTCCGGCACTAAGTCGCCCGAACTCACGATGCAACAGCCGAGGCGAAAGCTTCGTCGAGTGTTGGTGGTCTCTATTACGAGCATTATACCTGTTTTACATACCATCCATGACTTACCCTGGAGAGGACATGTTAGATAGTCCCATTCCTTGCTTATTGCACCCTTTGTATCGTTACGCTTTCATTGCGAGTACCTTTTGAAAAACAATACATAGCTTTAAGCTTATTATTGCATTACTTTCTTTATCTATACATATGTTCATTTCATGACATGTTGCACCCGTACACTTTAGTGCGGCCAATACACCGAGGGGCTTAAGTACCCCAAAATTATGGTGTGATAAGTCCGAACACTTTCAGAAGTGCGGCACCGAACTTATAGCATTATATGAATCGGCTCGAATCATGTCTTGGATCAATAGTTGGGTTTGCGGCTCCGTGTTTTGGTACCTTATGTTCCGTTATATCGGCTAAGGTAGCACCGGGAGAACCAACTGCGATTGTGCCCAGTTGAGCTGGGTCGAGCACCTCGATGGAAAAGCTAAAACGGCCGTCATGATAGAGGCGAGGCGATGCGCTGTTCGAGAGGTTTTTGGTCCCTAAATTCTTATGCCGCTTAGGCGAGGAACGGAGTTGTCCGGCCAAGGCGTGGATAGCGCCCGAACTCGGTCTTCGAATACCGGGGCTTCACGAAATTTAAAATTATAGAATTCTATGGCTAAGTGAGAGTGTTCAAGCATTATAAGTCCGGTTGTCTTGTTCTTTGTGTTGGCGCCTCCTAGATGGACCCAAGAATGGGAACAAGAGTGCTCAAGTTTATCCCGAACACCCAGCACTTTCGTGGCATGAAATTTGAAGCCAACGACTTGCCATCTCTCAAATTTGATAAGCGGCCGCCTGAAGGTAATATTTTAAATTAACAAGCGTTGCTTAGCGCATATGAACAAGTTTTCAGCGTACAGGATAACAAATGCGAGTCTATTAAAAATTACATCTTTGGAGCACTCATCCGCTATTGGCGGGCACCCTTGAGAGGCCCTCATAGTACATTTGGGCGTGCGATGCTCCTTGCCCTTGGTGGCTTTGTCCGTCACAAGCTTCTCCGCATCCAGCTTGCCCGGTGCACTTTAGCGCGGCAAGGGCTGACGGACACCTTCAATGCGAATGAGCGCTTGATGACTTCAATCCATGGACATCGTCCACCAGCCGCGCACTAGCCGAAGTAGCTCCGGGCATGGCTTCCAATGGCCCTGGCCGAACTATAAGGCTCTTCATGGCCTGTTCGGCGACCTTGTGGAGCTCGATCAGCTGCTTTAGCTGGTCGCTTAGGGGCACCGGATGTCCGGCCTCAGCATACTGAGACCAGAACACCTCCTCCGTCGAGCTCCCCTCCTTGGCGCGGTAGAATGCGGCAGCATCACCACGTCGGGGCAAATCTGCGAATGCTCCTGGAGAGCTCCGAATCCGGGTAAGTAATAGGTAATTCACTTTCACATGCTTGCTTTGCATAAAGAATGCCTTACCCGCCGCTATCTTCTTTAATGATTCAACTTCCTGGAGGGCTTTTTGGGCCTCGGCCTTAGCAGCTTTGGCACTCTCAAGAGCCGAGGCAAGCTCGGACTCTCGGGTCTTGAGTCACGCTCCAAACCCTCGTGTTTTTCCACGAGAGCACGGAGCTCTTGCGCACCTCCGCCATGCTCGCCTCCCCTTCTCTCGCTCGGTGCGTTCGGCCGCCGCTTTGTTTCGACCCACGGACACCGCTTCCTTGAGGGTCGCCACCTCGTTCGTGGCCCCTGTAGTACTCAAGTTATTCCTGTTATTTTTTGCAACCAAAACCTTTTCTATAAGGTATTTATTTAATAAGGTACTACTTACCTTCCTTGTCCTCGAGCTGCTTCTTGGCTTGGCCGAGCTCGTTCTCGGACCGCTCGAGGATCTGCTTCAATGCATTGACCTCCATGATCGGTCGGTAGAGGTCGGCAAGCGTAGCTGCATTCCCATATTGACATACTTATGTTAGACTCCTGCGTATATCTTTTTAGATCCTTAGTCCGGCTTTTCTTTCCGAACACGAACTAAGCATCGAGAACTCTTGTCTATCATGGTAATATTTTTACATATTCTAAACTTACCTCAAAGCACATTAGAAGGCTGAGTGCAGGCTTGTCAGCCCGCTCTTGGCGGGCCAGGCTGTCCGGATCACCGCACTCATAGCAGTGCGGTGCTCCTCCTGATGGGCGCTTTTAAGCGCCTCCGTGCTATCCGGTGCCTCGGTTGGGCCGGAGGACACGGCGTCTTCCCTTCTTGCAAAGGACCGCTTGGGACTCGGAACGCTGAAGGTTCGGCATGGAGTCTGGACGAGGGTCGGGCTTAGAGCCCCTGGGGGTCTTGCCCCCCACGCGCCTGGAGTCCGGGAGGTTGCCTTGTGGCGCCTCCTGCGCCACCTCCTCTTGACCAAGCCCTCCTTGGGGCACCACCTCGGCGTTGTCCGCAGCGTGAGGTGAGGAGGCGGTCGGAAGCGAAGTACTCTCCATTTCTGACGATCCTAGGGACCTGCTCGATGAATCGGCGAACTCGCCCTTGGGAGGGCTGCACGATTGTTCGACATTAGAGAACACTCTGCAATAATAAAAAAGCCACGGGTATCCGGACACTTACGATCTCGCCAGGGGCTTGGCCCTTGTTGGCCAATCCTCCTCGTCGTTGTCGACGTTGGTGGAGAAGTCCGGAGGAAGGTTCTTCCTTCTTGGACCCTCCGGCCTCCCGGTTAGGCGGCCGCCGTTTTCCTCTCCTCCCCGCTGGGGAGAGGCTTCTTTCCTCCTCCTCGTCCTCGGGAGAAGATTCGCTTGAGAATCGGCGGCGCTGGCGCGGGAACTCCTTCGAATTCCCGTGGCCTCCTTCTTGGCCTTCTTCTCCGGCACCACATGGGAGACCGGAACCAGTAGCCCCGTCAATCGGGCGTCCGCTGGGTCTTCCGGCAAGGGAGCCGGACAGTTAATCTGTCCGAACGTCTTCAGCCAGTCCTGTCAATGATTAGGGAGTTTTAGATCCCACATAGAGTCAATCTATGAAAAAAGAGTCCCGTAAATGGTAAAATAACTTACCTCGCCGGCTTGACGTTGCGAGCTGTATCCGCGATCTTCAGTAGTGGATGAGGGAGCCTCGGTGCCCTTGAACAACACCTTCCAGGCATCTTCGTATGTAGTGTCGAAGAGCCTTTTTAGAGTCGAGTGCTGTGCCGGATCAAACTCCCACAATTTGAAGGCCCGTTGTTGGCATGGGAGAATCCGGCGGACGAGCATCACCTGGATTACGTTGACAAGCCTGAGATTCTTGTCCACCAGGTTTCGGACGCATGTTTGGAGTCCGGATGTCTCGTCCGAATTCCCCCATGTCAGGCCCGTCTCTTTCCATGATGAGAGCCGTGTGGGGAAGCCAGATCTGAATTCGGGGGCCGCCACCCATTTGGGGTCGCGTGGCTCGGTGATGTAGAACCACCCCGATTGCCACCCCTTTATTGTCTCCACAAAGGAGCCCTCGAGCCATAGGACTTTGGCCATCTTGCCAACCATGGCGCCTCCGCACTCCGCTTGACGGCCGCCCACTACCTTTGGTCGGACGTTGAAGATCTTCAACCATAAGCCGAAGTGCGGCTGGATGCAGAGGAAAGCCTCGCACACGATGATAAACGCCGAGATGTTGAGGATGAAATTTGGGGCCAGGTCGTGGAAGTCCAGGCCGTAGTAGAACATGAGCCCCTGGACAAATGGGTGAAGTGGAAAACCTAGTCCGCAGAGGAAGTGGGGGAGAAACACCACCCTCTCATGGGGCCTGGGGGTTGGAATGAACTGCCCCGTCCAGGCAGCACATGCTGTGATGTCGCGGACAAATATCCGGCCTCCATGGTCTTGTGATGTGCCCTCCGTGGCGGAGGAGGCCATCCACCTGCCTCCGCTCGACATGGTTGGAGAAGGTTGAGGTTGGATGTGCGGACTTGGCTGGAGCTCGAGTCTTGTGGGAATGGATGAGCAAAGGAGGAAGAAGGCGTGGGTGAAAAGGTGGATCCTTATCCCTTATATGGATGGGACGAAGTTATCGTCCCCACAAGCTGGTAAAACTCGCTTATCTCCCAAGCGCCGTAATCAATGGCGCGGATGGGTTACCCACGTCCGTATTGATGGGAATCCGGAATAAGGGGCACGATCTATGCTTTGATAAGGCGTGCCGGAAACCGCCTCGCTAAGCGCTAAGGTGGAGCAGTAAAAAGCGATTCATATAAAGGCTGGCCGTGGTGTGATGTCACGCCCGCGAAATCGTCAGCAGATCTGTGCAAAAGTTATTCTCTCTACGGTGGTATGTGGAACTTGTTTTGCGAGCGGACACTATCCTTGTGTTCAAAACCTTGTATGAAGTATTCGGAGGAGGAACCCGCCTTGCAATGCGAAGACAATATGCGCCCGGACTCGTCGTCATTGAAGCCTGGTTGAGGAGACTCTTGAGGAGTCTGGACTAGGGGTGTCCGGATAGCGAACTATCATCACGGCGGACTCCAAGACTATGAAGATACAAGATTGAAGACTTCGTCCGTGTGCGGATGGGACTTTCCTTGGCATGGAAGGAAAGCTTGGCGTCTGGATATGTAGATCTCCTACCATTGTAACCGACTCTGTGTAACCCTAACCTATCCGGTGTCTATATAAACCGGAGGGTTTTAGTCCATAGGACGAACAACAATCATACCATAGGCTAGCTTCTAGGGTTTAGCCTCCTTGATCTCGTGGTAGATCTACTCTTGTACTACCCATATCATCAATATTAATCAAGCAGGAGTAGGGTATTACCTCCATCGAGAGGGCCCGAACCTGGGTAAAAACATCGTGTCCCTTGTCTCCTGTTACCATCCGCCTAGACGCACAGTTCGGGACCCCCTACCCGAGATCCGCCGGTTTTGACACCGACAACGACAACAACAGCAACAACAACGAGAACAAGGGATGACAAGGCAGAACAAGGTAGAGAGAGAAAGATATCCAGACCAAGTAGAACACACCGCACCAGCTCAAGAATACCTCTCGCGAGGCCGTTCTTCCCCTGTATTGTTCATCATCAGCCCCTGAGGCAATCCACAACACCACACACTGGAGTAGGGTATTACACCACATCGGTGGCCCGAACCAGTATAAACCTTGTGTCCCTTGTGTGTTCCTCTTTCCGGCCTAGATTCCTTGCGAGCCATAGAAGCGCGAGTCGGTAGGGGAAAGATCTCCGTGCGCACCCCAAAGTTCGAACCTTAAGGGTCTGCCGGAACCCAAAATCCGACAAAAGGGGTCGCCTACAACGAGGCCTATCCGACCCAGGATTTCCTTGTCGTTCCTAAAGTCTACAGTAACGAATTTGACTCGGCCGCCCTTGAGGAACTTCTTAAATTCCTCGCACTCAACGTCGGCATGGCATATGTGGTAGACCAAGCATAAGTCATGCACGCAAACCTGGATCAGGCGGGCTTCTTCTTCTCTGCTTCCTTTAGTTTCTTCTCGCTTCCCTGGACTGTGGTGTACTCAACATCTAGCCCAGCAACCCACTCATCATTTGAGTTTTCGAACATGCGTTTGAAGCGAGCAAGGCATTCTTTCACTGTTGCGGAAGAACGGGTGTATATGACGTCGAACTCATCGTCGGTGATGGTTCTAACCTTGTACTCACCGCTGATCATGGAGATTTGGGACGCCATGGATTTGGGAGGAGGGTTAGTATTAGTGGAACTACTGTAATGTTAAAGGAGGGGACGACTAGGAGCGGTTTATCGATTGTAAAAATGTCGAGTGGGGGGGCATGCGAATGGCAGGGTAGTGGCTTGCCTGGTGGATAAATGGATTCATGCACAGTACTATGGGGGCCCAATTAGAAATCATGTCTACTCGACGCCCAATTAAATGGCTTTCGTTGTCATGTCAAGCGTCGGGAAAATTACAGGTGGTACGAAGCTTTCCATTCTCCCATGATCTGGGCCTCGAGAGCCCTTGGATCTGAGATCGAGCAGTTGCATGGTGTGATTCTAGACCTATGGGTGAATATCCTATCCTGGAGGGTTATTCTGCTAATTTTCAGCAACTTAGCATGCTACCATTCGATCTCAGATCCAAGGGCTGCCAGCAGCCCGTATCATGGTCGCGCCTACCACCAAACTAGTCTATCATCTAGGTACACGCGCTTAGCACCGTTTCTTCCTGGGGTCACCAACTAGTCTCTCTCTTCTTAATTAACTTGCCACATCAGACTTTATGCCTATGTGGCAGGCTTAGCATCTGTAGGATCAAGTACAATAGTGGGCTATAAGCCTGCTTTACATGGCAGTTTTGCATATGTGGGGGAAAGAGGCAAGGAAAAAGTGGAGGAGTGGGCTCTCAAGCAAGAGCCAGCCTCTACATGGTGGAGCATCGGGAGGCACCTGTATGGAGATGGTCAGGAATCAGGAGACTCAAGACGGTCGTAGCGCCACAGTTAAAATGATAATGGCAAGTCAAATCACTGGGCACCACCTGTCCAGCAGTAACTCACTGTCAAATCACACAGCCCTACGCTTGCAACAGCCTACTCCCTCATCTTCTCGCGTGTGAGGACCCCGACTCATAAGTCGTGATCACCGAATGCACATGTATAGTGATCCCAGAAATCAATGCTCACCGAACACACAGAAGCTGAATAACAAGAGTCTTACATCCATACATACCGTCTTACATAAATTATGACCATTATGGTCGAGTCTTGAGTATAACTTCGAGCGGAAATCTTCATCGATAACTTGGACCCATGCCATCTGCCTTAACCCTACAGGCATTCTGACTGGGAAGCGTCCTAGCTCACATGTTCGTCACCGAAGTATTCTTCATCATATCCTGTTCTTTCATGCCTGGCCAATAAAATAACCAGTGGCAAGCCAATGAGTACTTTGAATGTACTCGCAAGCAACCCAAGAGTGATAACAGAATAATTATGCAGGATTCTACTGCTAAATTGGCAGTTTTGCAGAAAGCTATTTTTTTTTCATGCAAGTATGATCAGCATTTATCAAGGATATGAATGCGTCTGCAACAAGTATCAGGAAGTTACAGACATCCACATCGAGAAAGAGTTATGAACAACTCATGCTCAAGCTCATCGTGACTTCCTCGGGAATCACGTCAACAGATTTACCAAACCGTGTTGTTTGTCAAAAAACATATGGACATAGTCTAAGCAGCACCACCCAACCGTCCTTGACCGTGGACATGGTTATTCAAATAGTTTTACACTATGCAAAGATTGCACACTTTACCCACAAGATCCGGGGAACTTCCATGTCATCCATGACCCGCAGTACCTCAAGTACCCGGGGTAAGCACCCAATCACTATCTTTCCCTAGACGACACTAACATAGAGTCCACTCGATTGGTAGCAGCCCCCATGCCCAACATTTCACATCTTATAGTTTGTGGAGCCACGCTCCCATATTCATCACATACCACAAGCACGGGGTACCAACGGTGTGTCCGGTGCCCTGTAAAAACAGTCATGGCCGCCCTACCTAGCATGACCCCGTCCTGAGAGAGCGCAACAACGACTCTCCCGTCACTAGTAATGCGGGCTCCAAGCTAGTATCGGCCTAGGTAATCAATAGTGCCCTTTCCCATATAAGGGTAGAGTGGTCGCGCATGTTTGGTTGGGACAGTCGACAAATCTTAAATCTAATCCATCTCTGTAAACAACACTTTTATCAAGCCTCGGTACACTACTTCTCCACCAAGTAGTGACCTAGTTCATCATCATCTCCTAGGGGCATCAGTGGCACCCACTGGCGTTTTCGAAAAGTCTTTTGGAAATACTTTGTCTCAACTACTTGAGCATCCTATCTGCTCCCACCGGCATAACCCTCATAAGAAGGTAGGGTCATGCACAATGCAAGTATCAATGAGGAAGTAGCAGAGGCGAACCATCAAGTGGTTACCACCTCATCACGATTCCATTGCAACAACAATATGGTGCTATATGACATGCATAAAAAGGGTTTCATAGACATGATCAAAGGGCTGCTTGCCTGTTTTAACAAAGTCTTCGAGGTCTTCAAATATCTCTGGTCCAACTCCGAGCATTTCGTCTACTTCGTCAACTATCGTCGAAAGCAACCATAATAAGCAACACAACAAGGCAGAAATAAAAGTGCTCTAAAAATATTAATTTGACTTTCCTAGGACATCTCTGGTTATATGAAAAATAACCAGTGTGGTTTCATTAGAATTGGGTCGGTGGATATCTCTAAACATTTTGATAGGATGGAATCAAGGGGGTTTATGGATTTGCAAGAAGTGTACAGAAATATATTTTTGAAAAATGAGCAAAGGCACGCATTTAACAAATCATGATTTTAGAAGCATCTAGGAGTTGGTTTCACTAGATTTGGAGTTCAAATGAATTCCCTATGAATTGGCAAAGTTGAAGAATATGAAATGGCTCATTATATTGTGTGGCACAGAAAGTATTAATAAAAATGTTCATAAACTAAGTTTTAAACTCAGGAGCATCTAGGAATTTGAATCATGGCATTTGGATCAAAGATGATCTCTCTGTGATTTTCTAAAGTTCATCATAGAAATGGAAAATGGGATTTTATTTAATTTGTGTGAGGAAAATTGTTCTGGAAAAATGTGAATGTTGCACCAAAAGGTAAATCATGATTTATGGATTCGCTAGAAATTTGAATCATCAAATTTGGATATCATTTGAATTATTTGTGGACTTTACAAGTTTACATAAAAAGAAAAAGAAAAGGAAAAAGGGTTTAGCAGTGGGCCGGCCCAACGGCTCAGCTGCGCGGTTGGCAGGGGCGACGTCGAAGGCGCCTTCACGGAGTACGCTTCTGCGCGGGGAAGCGGATCCGCTGGAGCCGTATCCACTTAAACAGACGGGCCCGCCTGCTAGGTCGCTGACGTGCGGGCCCCAGCGGCAGGTCGTCTTCCACCTCCCACGCACGCTCTGGCCGTGGGGAGGAGCGGCTCCTGACAGCGATAGCCGGGGCTACAGAGCGTCTCCGGCGACGCTCCGCCCACCAGCGTTCTCAGGAGGATGAACCGCATCCATCGGTGTACGGCTCGCTTGCCGTGGAGATCCATAGCGGCGACGGCCTGGACGACCGCGGAAGAGGCCATCGGCCATCTTCGGCTTCGAGCACACGATGCTCCTGGGGATGAACGACGGTGAGGGAAGGGCTTGTAGTGGTGACAAGAGGGTGCGGGGCTGTCCAGGGGGAAGAGAGAGGGGCCGAGGCCTGCGAATTTGAGCAGCGGCCGGCGGCTCGGCTCCGGCCTAGGAGGAGGATGGAAAGCGCGAGGAGGGGAGTGGGTTGGTCCAGGGGGTGCACCAGAGGGAGAGAGAGCCAAATGGGTAGAGAGAGAGAGCTCGGGGGTGGCCTTAAGTAGCCGACCCGTGGCTCACCGTGGACGCGGGGCACGGGTGGCCGCAGCAACGGCTCGGGAGGCCAAGAGAGAGGGCGAGGGGCTGTCTACGGCATTCATGGGAGTTGAGTGGGGCGCCAGGAAGAGAGAGGAGGAGCGGGGCGAGCTACACGCGACCACAGGAGCTGCGCGAGCATTGGCCGAGCCGGGCGGCTCTGGGCCGCGCCGCAGGAGGTGAGAGAGAGGGAGAGACGAGGGGCCCTGCACGGTGGCGTGATGCGGACGTCGAGGCACCTTGACTGGCGCGAGGGGGAGGCTCGAGGCGGTCGGGGGACATGGTGTCAATGCTCGGGTGCTCTGCCACGCGCTCCAAAGCATGCAAAGGGCCGCCATCCGAGGCTTTTTGCACGCACCCGCGCGCCCACTTGTGTCTGGCATCTGCATGGAGAATAAACAAGAGGGAGGGAGGCTTTGGATGCTCTGGAACTTGCTAGGAGTGGGAGAGAGATGAGAAAGGGAGGGGAAAGTGGTTGTCCAGAGAAGAAAAATGGGTCTTTGCACCCCTTAATCATTGCTCCTTGGGCAACATAGCATGTAGTAGTTAGAGGAGGACCAGATGAGGTTGTGGGAAAAAGTTGAGCTCGTGGAGATTAGTGGAAATGGACAAAACATGCATTATAAATTTCTGCTAGAAGGTGTTTGATGTAGGTTTGGGCAAGCAAATGGACTTCCCTTGTCATGAGGCTTGACAGGGTCAAATGGCCTGAGAAATAAGAGGTTCCACCAAGATTGAGTTCATTTGGGCAAAGTTGCCAATGCAACTTTTATAAACCCTAGAACAGCAGAAATGGACTTTCCAAGATATAGTCATGCAAATCTATTCTCCTTGATGCATCATTTAGTGTAGTGTCATCATTTGAGGTTCTAAACATGTCCAAAAAAGTTGAGATCAAAAGGAGAAAGTTGCCAATGTAAAGTTGTTCAAATTTGGTTCTGGACAGAGAGGGTTTTGGGGCACTTTGCTGAAGATAACATTCTCTCCAACTTGTGCCATTTTGTATAGGTGAATAATTAGACCATTTGAGCATGTGCACCAAGTTTTAGAACATTTGGACATGTTTGGCAATGTAAAGTTGCTCAAACTTCAAAATGGACAAAAATGGTTTTGAGGGGATTTCATGGGGTTATACTATTCTCCATGACATGAGACTTGGCAAAATCATCAAACATGTCATATGTGACATGCCAGAATTTTCTTGGAATTTTTGGGTATATTTCCTTTGTAAATATTTCAAAAAGCTTGAAATATCCAGAAAGGGTTTTGAGGGATTTGACCAATATTTTGAACATGACCATGTGTTAAAACTCTTATATATGGAAAATATATGTCCACTGAGTTTCCCTGATTTTTCTCAAATATTTTTGAAGCTTTAAAATAATTTTAACCTATTAATGACCATTTCTGGCCTAAAGAAAAATCCTTTAAATAAAATAGGAAAATAACTTTTAAAATTATATTTTGTGGTTTTTGGGAGTCCTATATCTAATAGGAGTCAAATATAATTTTTGAAATATTTTTCGTGCACTAAATTAAGTACTTGTAGTTCAAGTCTCAATTCAGGGGTTTTTGGAACACCTAATTTGGAAAATACTTTTTGGCCAAAATATTTTTGTAAGAAAATACTATTATGTCCTATACACATGGCATGATCATTGAGGAAAGTTTTTGGATCAAGGAGAAGGAGTATAAGAGTTGGAGGATTTATTTGATTTTTAGAGCACTTGCAAACAGCAGTCAAACATTCAATCAAAGCAAAGACAAAACACTCAAAAGTTTTTGTCAAATCACATTTTATCATGATTTATTAGCTTAAGTGTTGTGGCATGAAAATCAGGGTGTGACAGACCTACCCCCCCTTACAAGAATCTCGTCCCCGAGATTCCCAGACTAGGCGCGGGAAGGAATACGGAAACTTGGATTTGGGGTAGTCTTCACGTCCTCATACTGCTTTTGCTTCCGTTTGGTGCTCCATTGAACCTTGAAGTACTCGATGGCGTGGCTTCATGTTTGTCGTCCTACTTGATCCAGATTGCAATTGGGGTCTCTCGCGTAGGTCATATTGGGCTGGAGGTCGATGGCTCGGTGATCGATGTCCTTGTAGAGGTCGGGCTAGTTAGGAAGTTGGAAACACTCCCGAGGTTGTGTTGTGTGGGAAAACGTTGTGCATAGTGGGTAACTCAGGTGGCAACTCCAGCTGGTAACTGTCTTCTCTTCTTCTTGTAGTGATCTCATAGGGGGTTGTTAAATCTTGGAGTGATCTCGAAGAGGGCCGATGGATCTTGGTGTGGGTTTCCTTGTCATGAAAATGCTTGGTTCCCTTGAGAGGAGTAGTTTGTAGATATGCACGGTCTTCGACAAGGAAGTTCACTTCTTGACGATGATGGTTGGTATAGTTCTTCCTCCTTGACATGGCGGTCTTCAGATGTTCCCTAACCAGCTGAACGGTTCTTCTTCCGTCTTTGGGTAGGCAAGTATGTCATCAAAGAAAGATGACAACTAACTTGTCCAAGTACTCCATGAAGCCTGTGGGGTACACAAAGTGGGCTGAGGCATTGGAGGTGGTCACGATTGAGTATTGGCCAAAGTCTTCTCGTCCTAGGTCCAAAGCCCATGGTCATGATCCGACCATGTGGTGGCTTGGTAAGGCTTAAGGGTTTCAAGGATTCTAGGGTGCGAGTGAATGTTTATCATCTTATCCTTAAGCACAATTTCTGAGAGGCCAATTGTTCTATCTAGTCCTTTAAACAAATAACCTTATACCACCGAAAGCATCAACTCTTGTAGGTCAGCTCCAATCATCACTCATGCTATTATTATTCTCAGGACTTCCGAGAGGAGGTTTAATGGGATCATACATGTCTACGATCCCCTAAAAATCCATGGGTATACAAGCTTCCAAGCTTGAGTTGAACATGACGATCCAAGTGCTCATCCTATTCTCCCAGGGTCCAAGGTAGTGCATCTCTATCCTAAGGAAACACGTCGTATGCCACTCCAAGATCTTGTTTCCTTCCTATGAATCAACTCCAAAGCCCATTAACTTCCATCAATCACTACATAATCCATTAATTCTACAAATCCAATGTCTATGGTGTTCCACACGATCTTCTATTGTCCTATAACCCCCATATGCTTGAAAGGGCTACCCTTACTATAGTCAGTCCACCAATTTCCATTGTCAGGGTCAAGTAACTTCCAACCTCAAGCTTATATAGATACTTAAATCAATTCCAATCTCCTAGTTTATTGTGCATCGAGAAACATGGTATCATGATCAAGATCATCAGTCTAAATCCAATCTACTCCGAACCATGTAGACTTACTCAGCATCTAGATTCCACTAGGATCACCCATTTAATCCAAATCTCTTGTCCAACGAGGAATCCTACATGTTTCCCCTAAGTCATCATCGTAATGTCAACTATCTCCTATCAATATCCCCTGGTCAAGACAAATCCCTATACCTTCAAGAATTCCAGCTTGCGATCATAATTGTCCTACTAAATCCAATTTACTCAGAGGAAAAGAAAGTTATGCCACTTTATTAACACGATCCCACCAAGTTAATATACCAACATGAAAGCCTCATAATCCTCCAAAGAGTCTCAGATAGTTCCTCAAGGCCACTGATACAAACTCATGAAGTCATTTATCCCCTATTCCTACATCCTCAAATTGGTCTTCCTTATGGCATCGTCAGGTCTTGTGCTATATTGGGATGATAATGTGCTTGTTCACTATGTCCACTAGTTCCATAATGATCCTAGTGCTGTGCAAGGTTTACAGAGGCTTAACTGGTTCTCTTGCAATTCTGCGGGTTATGCACATGGTTAAGGACTCGAGCTGGGGTATCTCGTGAAGTCTCAAAGGGTCTAGGGATGGGTTTCTAATCTGGAGGGTTAAACTTAACTCTACAGGGTTGCACCTGGTCGTGGAGGCGGTAGCAAAAAGTCATCAGTGCTAGTTGGTCGCTGAGGTGGAATCCTTGGTGCATTTGGTCTTGCTGGTCTTCAGAGATGAGAGGGAGAAGTAGCATAGAGGAGGGGAATGCCTAAAGGGGGTTCTGTAGTGCAAGTGCAAACACACAGGTGCAAAAAGGGCCAAACAAAAGAAACAAGGTAAGGAAGGTGATATAGTCATGTACTTGTTGCCTAGGGCAAAAGTGCGACTTATATCAAAACACAAACAATAAAAACAAGCAACACACAATCATGGTTCTATTCGAACCATCATACGGACTCGACTGCGCACAGAGGGTACACGACTCATCCTACCCTAGGGGTTCTCGGACTCAGTAGTCGTGCCTTGTGCCTCGTGCAGTCTTCTGAGTTTTCCTCAGGTGTTTCTACATCTCTTACTTTGACGAAACAATCTGGGTTGAGCCTGAAGAATCTTCAACAACTTCTCGCATGTTGAAGTGATGGGGTGATGGTGTGTAACGCCCTCGATGCGGCTATATCTCCCACGTGTCAAAGCACGACTTAGAGGCATAACCGCATTGAAAGCAATGTCGCAAGTGAGGTAATCTTCACACAACCCATGTAATACATAAGGAAAGAGATACATAGTTGGCTTACGATCGCCACTTCACACAATACATAAATAAACATCCATCATCCAGATTACACTCAAGGTCCGACTACGGAACCAAAATAAAAGAAGACTACCCCAAATGCTACACAGATCCCGATCGTCCCAAGCTGGCTCCACTCATCGATCATCAGGAAAAGACACATAGTAACGACCACGTTCCTCATCGAACTCCCACTTGAGCTCGGTTGCGTCATCTGCATTGGCATCATCGGCACTTGCAACTGTTTTGGTAGAATCTGTGAGCCACGGGGACTCAGCAATCTCACACCCGCGAGATCAAGACTATTTAAGCTTATAGGAAGGACAGAGTTGTGAGGTAGAGCTGCAGCAAGCGACTAGCATATATAGTGGCTACATTCGCAAAAGAGAGCGAGAAGAGAAATCAAGGCACGGTCGTGAAGCTAGTAGCGATCAAGAAGTGATCCTGAACTACTTACGTCAAACATAACTCCAACACCGTGTTCACTTCCCGGACACCGCCGAGAAGAGACCATCACGGTTACACACGCGGTTGATGTGTTTTAAACAAGGTCAACTTCGGGTTTTCTACAACCGGACATTAACAAATTCCCATCTGCCTCATAACGCGGGCACGGCTTTGAAAGATAATACCTGCGGGGTGTCCCAACTTAGCCCATTATAAGCTCTCACGGTCAACGAAGGATATTCCTTCTACAGGAAGACCCGATCGATCTCGGAATCCCGGACTACAAGACATTTCGACAGCAATAAAACAAGACCAGCAAAGCCGCCCGAATGTGCCGACAAATCCCGATAGGAGCTGCACATATCTCGTTCTCAGGGCACACCGGATAAGCGAAGCGTACAGGTACCAACGTGACCCAAGTTGCCAAGGGACGGTCCCGCACGGTGCTCTAGTTTGGACCAACACTCGGAGGAGCACTGGCCGGGGTTAAATAAAGATGACCCTCGGGCTCGCGAAAACCGGGGAAAAAAGGCTTAGGTGGCAAATGGTAAAACCAAAGTTGGGCCTTCTTTGGAGGAGTCTTATTCAAAGCGAACTGTCAAGGGGTCCCATAAATCACCCAACCGTGTAAGGAACGCGAAATCAAGGAACATAACACGGTATGGCGGAAACTAGGCGGCAAGAGTGGAACAAAACACCAGGCATAAGGCCGAGTCTTCCACCCTTTACCAAGTATATAGATGCATTAATTAAACAATAGATATTGTGATATCCCAACAAGTAAACATGTTCCAACAAGGAACAACATCTCCATGTTCCAACAAGGAACAACCTCATCTTCTCCTGCAACTAGCAACGCTATAAGAGGGGCTGAGCAAAGCGGTAACATAGCCAATCAACGGTTTGCTAGGAAAGGATGGTTAGGGGCTTGACATGGCAATATGGGTGGCATGATATAGCAAGTGATAGGCATCGTAGCATAGGCATAGCAAAAGAGCGAGCATCTAGCAAGAAAAGATAGAAGTGATTTCGAGGGTATGGTCATCTTGCCTGCAAAGTTCACAGAGTTGTCGAAAGCTTGATCCTCGAAAGCGTTCTCAACAGGTTCCTCGTTCACGTACTCGTCTCCCGGCTCTACCCAAAGCAAGAACACAAACAAAGGAGCCACAATAAATCACGGTGCAATGCATAAGCAACATGATGCAATACATGGCATGATATGCGGGATGTGATATGTAATGCGTATGCATGCTCCGGAAGGAAAATGATGAACCAGGCACCAACTTGGCAAACCAAGTATACCGCTGGAAAGGTGAGATGATTTCGGTTGAGATATAAAGATCACCGGAATCGGATGCACGGTTTGCAAATGACAAGCAAAACAAAAATGACACAAATCTGCCATTAACAGCATGATACCACATAGCAAGCAACAAGAAATTAAGCTCTGCACCAAGCGTACTCAAAAAGCATATGGCAGTGATCTACTCAAGATGCTTGACAAAAATGAACACTGAGCTACGGCTAAATCACATCATAACAGGTCCAAACAAGCATGGCAAAAGTATAAAATATATCAGCTTCACAGACTTAGTGAAAATACTGAACATGGCAGAATCGGCATCAGGAAGCAATGTTCAGAGCAAGCAAACAACATGCTACAGGAACTTATAATAGCAAAACATGGCATGGAATGAATCTACTCAAAGCATAGAACAAAAGTCCCTTACTGACCATGAGCCAAAAAGGATCAGAAGATATGATGGCACCCACGTAAACATAGCAAGTTTCATTACAGATTCAGCAAACAGGGCATGACAAAAACAGATAACAAGTAGGCATGTTTAAGAGCTCGATGCACTCACTACAGAGCATTTCATGATAAGCTAAGAATACATCCATCAAGAAGACATGGCATAGAAGCTATACATGGCAAGAACAACATCATAGCATTCACGGATCAACTACAACAACCTTGGCAAAATTGAATAACATGTAAACAATCTGCCAGGAAACATTTTATAGCAAAAGTAGAGCTCGATTGACTCAAGCTATGACACTCCATGATTGCAAACAAAGGCATGGATGGATAGAGCATAACCATAGGATCAAAACATCCTTACCGAAGTATCTCAAAATAAGCATGGATCTCTCTGTAGCATCAAGTTTACATGGCATAAAAATATCAGCAAAACAGGGGCTGAAATCAGCAACATCATGAGGCCTAGTTTGCATGCTTGTGCTAGTCACCACAGAGATCACAAAAATACATGGCATACACCCCTGTAAATATGGCATGGCATATTACAAAACACATGTAGGACTCAAGATCATAGGGTGCACACATCAATCATGGCAAAAATGACAAAAGTGCATGTTCTGATAAGAATCTGAAACTAACATCACATAGCCCTCTGCCAACAGCATTTCAGGCATCAAGATGAGCTCAAATGAAAATGATGCAATGAGAGTAAATGATCTACTCATCGAGGCGAACAATTCGGTATGCTATACGCCCCAAACGGAGCCACGAGTGCAAAGTTACGACATGCTGAAAATGCAACAAAATTATCACAGAATAAAGACTTGAGGATTTCGGGGCTCGGGGAAAGTCAACCTCCCGTTTGGATCTGAGATCCGGGCGCGGAAGCCGAGGACGGCCGGCGGAGATGGAGACGGCAGCCGGAGCTCGGGGGAGGAGCTCGGGCCGGGGCGATGGCGGCCGGCGGGGCGGCTCCATGGCTCAGGGGCGCGGTGGCGGCGGGCGGCGATGGCGCTGGGCGGCGGGCGACGGCGGCCGGGCGACGGCGGACGGCGGCATGCGGGCGGGCGGCCGAGGGCGCGGCAGCGGCGGCGGCGGCGGAGGCGGGCGCGGCCCGGGCGCTGGTGGCTGGGAGGCCTCACCGCTGGCTGCGGCGCTGGGCGGGGCGCGCCACGTGGCGGCCGGATTGGCGGGCGGCGAACGGACGCGTCCGCCCGATCCCAGACGTGTCCGGTGGCGGAGGAGGATTTCGTCTAGGGTTAGGGGTGGAATGATCCGGGATTTCGGGAGGGTGTTTTATAGGTAGAAGGAGCTAGGAAGCTCCAAATGGAGGCGGTTTTCGCCACACGATCGTGATCCGACGACGGAGAGCATGGAAGTGACTTAGATGGGTTATTGGGCTATTTTGGAGGGGTGTTGGGCTGCAACTTAAAAGAGGCCTTTGCGAGAGTGCGGTTAACCGTTGGAGTACCAAACGAGGTCCAAATGACCCGAAACTTGACAGGTGGTCTACCGGTGGTGTACCAAGGCCACTTGACAAACCTTGGTCCATTCCGAGAAAGTTTAGTACCCGCTCACGGAAAAACGTAAAAGGGGACGTCGGAGGACATAGGAGTGCCGGATTGTAAAACGGACAACGGGGAAAATGCTCGGATGCATGAGACGAGCACGTATGCAAATGAGATGCACATGATGACATGATATGAGATGCATGACAAGAACAAAATGCAAAACAAAAGACAAAAACCCAACCACGGAGGGAATATCATATCACAATGCCGAAAATGGCAAGAGTTGGAGTTACAATTATGGAAAGTTACATCCGGGGTGTTACAACACTCCACCACTACAAGAGGATCTCGTCCCGAGATCTAGGATTGAAAGAACTCTGGATGTTCGGAACGGAGGTGATCCTCGCGCTCCCAGGTGGCTTCTCGGTCGGAATGGTGTGACCACTTCACTTTCAGGAATTTGATTGACTTGTTGCGAGTCTTGCGCTCGGTTTCTTCAAGAATAGCAATGGGGTGCTCATGATAAGAGAGATCTTCTTGGAGGTCAATTTCTTCGAAGTTGATAGTGCGTTCTGGAGTCTTGAAGCACTTGCGAAGCTGTGACACGTGAAACACATCGTGCACGTTCGCGAAGTTGGAAGGAAGCTCAAGTTGATAGGCGAGATCGCCTCTTTTTCCCATGATCTTGAAAGGACCCACGTATCTAGGGGCAAGCTTCCCTTTGATACCGAAGCGATGAGTGCCTTTCATTGGAGAGACGCGGAGGTAGACATGGTCTCCGATTTCAAAAGCCACATCACGGTGCTTGTCATCATAATAGCTCTTCTGGCGCGATTGCATGGCTTTGAGATTCTCACGAATGACTTTGGACATTTCTGCGGCTTCTGTGATCAAGTCGTTGCCAAGAAGTTGGTGTTCACCTGTCTCGGACCAATTGAGAGGAGTACGACACTTTCTGCCATAGAGAATTTCGAATGGGGCCTTGCCCGAACTCGCTTGGAAGCTGTTGTTGTAGGAGAACTCGGCATATGGAAGACAATCTTCCCACTTCATACGAAGGAAATGACACAAGCCACGAGCATATCTTCAAGGATTTGATTGACTCGCTCGACTTGGCCACTTGTTTGAGGATGGAAAGCTGTCTTTGAAAGCGAATGTTGGTGCCCATTGCCTTCTGAAAAGAATCCCAAAACTTGGAGGTGAAGATGCTTCCACGGTCTGAAGAGATCAATTGTGGAATGCCGTGCAAGGAGACAATCCTGGAGGTGTATAGCTCTACCAACTGAGCTGCTGTGATGGATTCTTTGATAGGAAGAAAATGAGCCACTTTAGTAAGCTTGTCAATGACAACGAAGATAGCATCCTTTCCACGCTTGGACTTAGGAAATCCAGTCACGAAGTCCATTTCGATATGATCAAACTTCCATTCGGAATAGCAAGAGGTTGGAGGAGACCAGCTGGTCGTTGGTGTTCGCTTTCACTCTTCTCGCAGACATCACATTCATTCACGAATTGAGCAATTTCTCGCTTCATTCGAGTCCACCAATATGACTGCTTGAGGTCATGGTACATCTTCGTACTTCCAGGATGAATGGATAGAAGCGAATTGTGTGCCTCGTTCATAATGACTTTACGTAGATCACCCTTTGGAACCACAATCCGGTCCTCGAAGAAAAGAGTATCTTTGTCATCAATGTGGAAGCACTTGTACTTGGAAATGCCCTTGTCGATACCACGTTTCACCTTTTTCACCATGGTATCCAGGAGTTGAGCCTCACGAATTTGGTCTTCCAAAGTAGGAGAGACTATGAGGTTGGCAAGAAAGCCTTGAGGAACAACTTGAAGATTCAGCAAGCTTCACAGAGATCCGGTTGGAAGGGCTTGAGGATTAAGCTGTTGCAATAAGCCTTCCTGCTCAAAGCATCTGCAATGACATTGGCCTTGCCCGGATATATTCAATACTTGGGTTGTACTCTTGAATCATTTCGACCCATCGAGTTTGCCTGAGGTTGAGGTTGGGTTGAGTGAAGATATACTTGAGGCTCTTGTGATCGGTGAATATGTCCACTTTCCTTCCCAACAAGAGATGTCTCCATGTTATTAATGCATGGACAACTGCCGCCAACTCAAGATCGTGAGTGGGGTAGTTCTTTTCGTTGGGCTTCAGCTGATGAGAGGTATAGGCCACAACTCTCTTCTCTTGCATTAACACAGCACCGAGACCTTGAAGAGAAGCATCACAGAAAACTTCGAATGGCTTGGATTCATCAGGAGGAGTCAAGACAGGAGCTGTGACGAGTTTCTCTTTAAGAGTATTGAAAGCAACATCACACTCAGGAGACCAGACATACTTCACATGCTTCTGGAGGAGGTTGGAAAGAGGCTTTGCAATCTTAGAGAAGTTCTCAACGAATCTTTGGCAATAGCTTGCAAGTCCAAGAAAACTGCGAAGCTGCTTGACATTCTGAGGAGGTTCCCAATTCACAACTGCAGACACCTTCTCGGGGTTAATAGCGATGCCCTTGGCGGAGATGATGTGACCAAGATAAAGCACTTCATCAAGCCAAAATTCACATTTGGAAAACTTCGCATAGAACTGATGCTCTCTGAGCTTGTCTAGCACCAATCGCAAATGTTTGGCATGATCCTTCTTATTCTTGGAGAAGACCAAAATATCATCGAGATAGACCAAGACGAATTCATTGGTGTAGGGGTTGAAGATGAAATTCATCATCCGAGAGAATGTTGGAGGAGCATTGACATGGCCGAAAGACATGACAGTATATTCATAAGAACCAAAGCTTGTTCTGAATGCTGTCTTGGGAATATCTTGTTCACGAATGCGAATTTGATGATAACCCATACGAAGGTCAAGCTTGGAGAACACTTTAGCACCTTTGAGTTGCTCGAAAAGCTCATTGATGTTAGGAAGTGGATACTTGTTCTTGATTGTCTTCTTATTCAATGGACGGTAATCGATGCAAAGTCGGTCCGTGCCATCCTTATTCTGAACAAAAAGAACACCACAACCCCAAGGAGATGAACTCGGTCTGATCAAACCTAGACGTTCTTGTTCATCGAGCTGCTTCTTCAATTCCTTCAGCTCATTAGGTCCAAGCTTGTATGGACGCTTGCAAACGGGTTTAGTGCCAGGCTCAAGATCGATAACGAACTCAACTGGCCGGTGAGGAGGCATTCCTGGAAGCTCTTCTGGAAAGACATCTTGGTACTCACAAACGACTGGAATCTGAGAGATAGCATCCAATTCGCCCTTCTCATTGAGAGAAAATAACCGAATGGTTTCATCACGAGCGGCATAGATGATCACATCATTAGAAGAGTGTGTCAATTGAATTTCCCTGGCAGCACAATCAAGCTGAGCTTTGTGCTGAGAAAGCCAGTCCATCCCAAGAATTAGATCAATATCCGAGTCACCAAGGACAAATGGTTTAGAAAGAAATCTATAGTCGCCCATCTTGATAGAGACATCATGAACTATTGAGTTGGCTCTCATTGACTTCCCCGGAGAAACAACACCCAAAGGTTTATCCAGGTAAGACCAAGTAAAATCATTCTTTGCAAAGAACGATCTTGACATGAAACAATGTGATGCACCAGTATCAAATAAGACTTTCGCAGGAATATAATTAACTGAGAGATTACCCATAATCACATCAGAAGAAACCTCTGCTTGCGTTGCATTCATCATGTTCACCTTTGCAGACTTGGGATTATGCTTGACCACTGCATTGTTCGAAGATCTCACAGGAGGAGGAGGAGGCGGAAGGCGCCTTTGGTTGAAGCACTTGTTCGCATAGTGGCCTTTCTGCTGACATTTGTTGCAAGTCACCTCTGAGAGCGGACGGTGATAAGGAGCATTTGACCTTGGAGCTTGAGAATTAGACTTGTTCGATAGCTTTGGGTTGGGCGGGTGGGAAGATCCACGACCACTGAGTTCTTCTCACGATAAGGCCGATTGGAACGGAGGAGGAGGAAGGTAGAACTTCTGCTGCTTAGCTGCCTTGAGAGGAAGAAGAACAACGAGCTGCATCCCTGATTCTCTTCTTAGAAGCCTCACATTTGAGCTGGGCAGCTTCTTGCTTGATGCCATGTTGTAGAATTCATCATACTTTTACGGCTCAAAAGCACGAGAGCTAATTGCAGATCTTCTCTAAGACCACCTCTGAATTGATAGATCATACTCTTTTCATCGTGGACGCCTTGCTTAGCGGAAGAAGCGAGTTCTCGAACTGGATATTGTATTGATACACGACATGTTGCCTTGCTTGAGATTGCGGAACTCCTCACGCTTGCTCTCAACAACACTTTTTGAATGTGGTGAGCTTTGAAGTCTCGGCGGAACTCATCCTGTAATGACACGACCTCCTCTGGAATCTTTGTATTGTTGGTACCACTCAGCAGCTTGGTCCTTGAGTTGAAACGAAGCAAACTTGACAAAGTCCTCAGGTCTGACATTGCTACATTCAAAATGTTTGCAGATGTCCACAAGCCAATCGTCGGCGTCTGTGGCCTTGACACAGAGACTGAAAGACTTCGGCTGATTAGCGAGGAACTGATTGAGGGTAGCAAAGTGCGGCTGGTTGTTGCCTTGGCCTTGATTTCCTTGATTGCCTTGCCCTTGGGTACGCTCTTGCAAGAGTTGCAAAATCATCTGAGCATTTGCGTTGGTGGCTGCCATGATAGCTTGCCATGCCTCCGGAGGCGGAGGTGGAGGGTTCGACTAACTCCCATCATTGCGTTCCAGATTCAGACGCGTTGGCGGAGCCATCCTGAAGAGGGTGACATCCGTTAGCACTTTGATAGACAGATAGACAAGTTGAATCAACGGATAGAAATTGCAACATATAGTCTTCACAATAAACATTCGAACAAGGATGAACGAATGAATTCCAAAAGCTAACATCACACGTCCATTAAGGTGAGAAACCACTTGATTAAGGGTTGATGGAAAAAATAACAAGGTACGACTGGAACAAATAAGTGGTAAGGATTACCCAATCACAAACCAAATATCTGCGGGAAGAAATGCTAAGAGCTACTTGAATCCCACCTATAAACTCCGAAACTTTACGGTTATGCAACGGTGTTGGGGATACAAGGGACACAAAATATATCACCCAAACTAACAATACCTAGATCCATTGTATCCATCCGTCAACACAAAACCAAGAAACCTTCGGAAATCGTGTACCTCGACCTTCCAAAAGCATCCGTTATACGAGTCATGGCAATACTCCCGAGCTCGCCCCAGTACTGGGTTATCGGGGTTATCTCACCAACAACTGTACAAAAGAGATTTTCGATGTCGGCAAAGCTCAGGTATTCCAGAACTGCAACGATAAAATTGTGACGACAACACCTCGGAGCTCAACTCCCCGGGACACTGCCACAACCCCTAAATGTCGAGGCACCAAGAACAATGTTCTCGTCACAAAACCATCGAACGATTCCAAGATACCAGCGTGATCCTAAAAATTTTTTAGTGAAATTTGAGGAGAGGAGAGTCAAAACTTCTCGTCGGGAGACCTCACCAGAGCGACGAAGGGACTGGGGAGTAAAAGAATCCTACTCTCCGATATGTATAATCCTAAGACTCAAAACATTTTGTTCTAGACTCAACAACGCCAACAAACAATCAAGCGAGGGGCTCCTAAGTCGGGATGGCTCGATTACCAACATAGCGCCTCGATGCGGCTATATCTCCCACGTGTCGAAGCACGACTTAGAGGCATAACCGCATTGAAAGCAATGTCGCAAGTGAGGTAATGTTCACACAACCCATGTAATACATAAGGAAAGAGATACATAGTTGGCTTACAAATGCCACTTCACACAATACATAAATAAACATCCATCATCCAGATTACACTCAAGGTCCGACTACGGAACCAAAATAAAAGAAGACTACCCCAAATGCTACACAGATCCCCGATCGTCCCAACTGGGCTCCACTACTGATCATCAGGAAAAGACACATAGTAACGACCACGTTCCTCATCGAACTCCCACTTGAGCTCGGTTGCGTCATCTGCATTGGCATCGTCGGCACCTGCAACTGTTTTGGTAGAATCTGTGAGCCACGGGGACTCAGCAATCTCACACCCGTGAGATCAAGACTATTTAAGCTTATAGGAAGGACAGAGTTGTGAGGTAGAGCTGCAGCAAGCGACTAGCATATATAGTGGCTACATTCGCAAAAGAGAGCGAGAAGAGAAATCAAGGCACGGTCGTGAAGCTAGTAGCGATCAAGAAGTGATCCTGAACTACTTACGTCAAACATAACTCCAACACCGTGTTCACTTCCCGGACTCCGCCGAGAAGAGACCATCACGGTTACACACGCGGTTGATGTGTTTTAAACAAGGTCAACTTCGGGTTTTCTACAACCGGACATTAACAAATTCCCATCTGCCTCATAACCGCGGGCACGACTTTGAAAGATAATACCTGCAGGGTGTCCCAACTTAGCCCATTATAAGCTCTCACGGTCAATGAAGGATATTCCTTCTACTGGGAAGACCCGATCGATCTCGGAATCCCGGACTACAAGACATTTCGACAGCAATAAAACAAGACCAGCAAAGCCGCCCGAATGTGCCGACAAATACCGATAGGAGCTGCACATATCTCGTTCTCAGGGCACACCGGATAAGCGAAGCGTACAGGTACCAACGTGACCCAAGTTGCCAAGGGACGGTCCCGCACGGTGCTCTAGTTTGGACCAACACTCGGAGGAGCACTGGCCCGGGGGTTAAATAAAGATGACCCTCGGGCTCGCGAAAACCCGGGGGAAAAAGGCTTAGGTGGCAAATGGTAAAACCAAAGTTGGGCCTTGCTGGAGGAGTCTTATTCAAAGCGAACTGTCAAGGGGTCCCATAAATCACCCAACCGTGTAAGGAATGCGAAATCAAGGAACATAACACGGTATGGCGGAAACTAGGCGGCAAGAGTGGAACAAAACACCAGGCATAAGGCCGAGTCTTCCACCCTTTACCAAGTATATAGATGCATTAATTAAACAATAGATATTGTGATATCCCAACAAGTAAACATGTTCCAACAAGGAACAACATCTCCATGTTCCAACAAGGAACAACCTTCATCTTCTCCTGCAACTAGCAATGCTATAAGAGGGGCTGAGCAAAGCGGTAACATAGCCAATCAACGGTTTGCTAGGAAAGGATGGTTAGGGGCTTGACATGGCAATATGGGTGGCATGATATAGCAAGTGATAGGCATCGTAGCATAGGCATAGCAAAAGAGCGAGCATCTAGCAAGCAAAGATAGAAGTGATTTCGAGGGTATGGTCATCTTGCCTGCAAAGTTCTCAGAGTTGTCGAAAGCTTGATCCTCGAAAGCATTCTCAACAGGTTCCTCTTTCACGTACTCGTCTCCTGGCTCTACCCAAAGCAAGAACACAAACAAAGGAACCACAATAAATCACGGTGCAATGCACAAGCAACATGATGCAATACATGGCATGATATGCGGGATGTGATATGCAATGCGTATGCATGCTCCGGAAGGAAAATGATGAACCAGGCACCAACTTGGCAAACCAAGTATACCGCTGGAAAGGTGAGATGATTTCGGTTGAAATCGATATAAAGATCACCGGAATCGGATGCACGGTTTGCAAATGACAAGCAAAACAAAAATGACACAAATCTGCCATTAACAGCATGATACCACATAGCAAGCAACAAGAAATTAAGCTACTGCACCCAAATGTACCAGAAAAGCATATGGCAGTGATCTACTCAAGATGCTTGACAAAAAATGAACACTAAGCTACGGCTAAATCACATCATAACAGGTCCAAACAAGCATGGCAAAAGTGCAAAATATATCAGCTTCACAGACTTGGTGAAAATACTGAACATGGCAGAATCAGCATCAGGAAGCAATGTTCAGAGCAAGCAAACAGCATGCTACAGGAACTTATAATAGCAAAAAAAGGCATGGCATGAATCTACTCAAATCATAGAACAAAAGTCCCTTACTGACCATGAGCCAAAAAGGATCAGAAGATATGATGGCACCCACGTAAACATAGCAAGTTCCGTTACAGATTCAGCAAACAGGGCATGACAAAAACAGATAACAAGTAGGCATGTTTAAGAGCTCGATGCACTCACTACAGAGCATTTCATGATAAGCTAAGCATACATACATCAAGAAGACATGGCATAGAAGCTATACATGGCAATAAAAACATCATAGCATTCACGGATCAACTACAACAACCTTGGCAAAATTGAATAACATGTAAACAATCTGCCAGGAAACATTTTATAGCAAAAGTAGAGCTTGATTGACTCAAGCTATGGCACTCCATGATTGCAAACAAAGGCATCGATGGATAGAGCATAACCATAGGATCAAAACATCCTTACTGAAGTATCTCAAAATAAGCATGGATCTCTCTGTAGCATCAAGTTTACATGGCATAAAAATATCAGCAAAACAGGGGCTGAAATCAGCAACATCATGAGGCCTAGTTTGCATGCTTGTGCTAGTCACCACAGAGATCACAAAAATACATGGCATACACCCCTGTAAAGATGGCATGACATATTACAAAACACATGTAGGACTCAAGATCATAGGGTGCACACATCAATCATGGCAAAAATGACAAAAGTGCATGTTCTGATAAGAATCTGAAACTAACATCACATAGCCCTCTTCCAACAGCATTTCGGGCATCAAGATGAGCTCAAATGAAAATGATGCAATGATAGGAAATGGTCTACTCATCGAGGCGAACAATTCGGTATGCTATACGCCCCAAACGGGGCCACGAGTGCAAAGTTACGGCATGATGAAAATGCAACAAAATTATCACAGAATAAAGACTTAGAGGATTTCGGGGCTCGGGGAAAGTCAACCTCCCGTTTGGATCTGAGATCCGGGCGCGGAAGCCGAGGACGGCCAGCGGAGATGGAGACAGCGGCCGGAGCTCGGGGGAGGAGCTCTGGCCGGGGCGATGGCGGCCGATCGGGCGCTGCGGCGGCGGGCGCGGTGGTCGGGCGGCGATGGCGCATGGCGGGCGGCCGAGGGCGCCAGCGGGCGGCGTCAGTGAGGCGCTGGGCGCTGCCCGGGCTGGAAGGGGAGGGCTCACTGACTGCGGGCGGGCGGCGTGGATGGTGGGGCGCGCCCACATGGCGACCCGGATTGGCGGGCGGCGGTGGATTTGACGCGTCCGCCCGATCCGGACGTGTCCGTGGCGGAGGATTTCGTCTAGGGTTAGGGGTGGAATGATCCGGATTTCGGGAGGGGGTGTTTTATAGGTAGAAGGAGCTAGGAAGCTCCAAATGGAGTGCGGTTTTCGCCCACACGATCGTGATCCGACGACGAAGAGCATGGAAGTGACTTAGATGGGTTATTGGGCTATTTTGGAGGGGTGTTGGGCTGCAACTTAAAAGAGGCCTTTGCGAGAGTGCGGTTAACCGTTGGAGTACCAAACGAGCTCCAAATGACCCGAAACTTGACAGGTGGTCTACCGGTGGTGTACCAAGGCCACTTGAAAAACCTCGGTCCATTTCGAGAAAGTTTAGTACCCACTCACGGAAAAACGTAAAAGGGGACGCCGGGGGACATAGGAGTGCCGGATTGCAAAACGGACAACGGGGAAAATGCTCGGATGCATGAGACGAGCACGTATGCAAATGAGATGCACATGATGACATGATATGAGATGCATGACAAGAAAAAAATGCAAAACAAAAGACAAAAACCCAAACACGGAGGGAATATCATATCACAATGCCGAAAATGGCAAGAGTTGGAGTTACAATTATGGAAAGTTACATCCGGGGTGTTACATGGTGGCTCCTCGTAGCTGGCGTTGACTTGGTCTCCTCTTGTCTTTTTATTCATGATGATCCTTTTTGATTCTAAGGCATCAACGGTTCCAGGTGGCAATCCTTTATGCAATGACTTTAACAAGGCATAGTAGAGGTCCAATCTGTCAGGCACATTGTTGACAATATCGTCACCGAGAGCGGGGGATGAAGAGAACCGTTTTCCTGCTCACTATAGTGAGGCGGACCAAATGGCGAGGTTCTCATCCACCGGTGGTTGCCGATACAACAACGGTAGTGGCAGGGTTACTCTATTAGCGATGTATATCATGATCTTGCATATCCTATGCCCTGATCATTGCAGGCTAAGGTCACATCATCTTGGGGCAGTGTCAAGGGTGTCACCATCTTCTGGGTATTCATGTCCTCATTCCTTGAGGATGTATCTTTTGTTGGTATCGTCTTGTCGAGGTGTCGCCAATCTTGTGTTCAGAAGATGTGGGTGAATGTCTGACAAGGCATCTTCCTTCTAGATTATCCACGAGGATTAAAAGGAATCTAGTGGTCAGGGGCATAAGGGTTCTAGCGACCAAAAGTTTTGAAGGGGATGAGATCAATAAGGAAAGTATACCTTAGTTTTCGAAAAACTGAGAGGGGAAGAGAAGTATAGACAGTTTTGAAAATTAGCAATAGCTTTGGAAATAGTTTTACCCTAACTAACGACCATGCTAACTAAGGCTTCCTACAGTCAGGATGGCTCTTATACCAGCTCTGTGGGGACCCCGACTCATAAGTCGTGATCACCGAATGCACGTGTACAAATGATCCCGAGATCAATGCTCACGAACACACGAAGCTGAATAACAAGAGTCTTACATCCATACATACCGTCTTACATAAATTATGACCATTATGGTGAGTCTTGAGTATAACCCATGGCGGAAATCTTCATTGATAACTTGGACCCATGCCATCCGCCTTAACCCTACATGCATTACGATTGGAGGCGCCCTAGCTTGCATGTTCATCACTGAAGTATTCTTCATCATATCATGTTCTTTCATGCCTGGCCAATAAAATAACCAGTGGCAAGCCAATGAGTACTTTGAATGTACTCGCAAGCAACCCAAGAGTGCTAACAGAATAATTATGCAGGATTCTACTGCTAAATTGGTAGTTTTGCGAAAAGCTATTTTTTCCATGTAAGTATGATCAGCATTTATCAAGGATATGAATGCGTCTGGAACAAGTATCAGGAGGTTACAAACATCCACATCGAGAAAGAGTTATGAACAAATCATGCTCAAGCTTATCGTTACTTCCTCACGAATCACGTCAACAGATTTACCAAACTGTGTTGTTTGTCAGAAACATATGGACATAGTCTAAGCAGCACCACCCAGCTGTCCTTGACCGTGGACATGGCTATTCGAATAGTTTTACACTCTCCAGAGGTGACACACTTTACTCACAAGATCCGGGGAACTTCCGTGTCATCCACGACCCGCGGTACCTCAAGTACCCGGGGTAAGCACCCGATCACTATCTTTCCCTAGACGACATTAACATAGAGTCCACTTGATTGGTAGCAGCCCCCGTGCCCAACATTTCACATCTTAAAATTTGTGGAGCCATGTTCCCATATTCATCACATACCACAAGCACGGGGTACCAACGGTGTGTCCGATACCCTGTAAAAACAGTCATGGCTGCCCTACCTGGCATGAACCCGTCCCGAGAGAGCGCAACAACGACTCTCCCGTCACTAGTAATGCGGGCTCCAAGCTAGTATCGACCTAGGTAATCAATAGTGCCCTTTCCCATATAAGGGTAGAGTGGTCGCGCATGTTTGGTTGGGACGGTCGACAAATCTTAAATCTAATCCGTCTTTGTAAACAACACTTTTATCAAGCCTCAGTACACTACTTCTCCACCAAGTAGTGACCTAGTTCATCATCATGTTGTAACGCCCCGGATTCGATGCGCCAGTTGTCTGCCAGTTATTCGTCGGTGTTGCCATGTCATTTGCTTGCGTGTTGCACTTTGCCATGTCATCATTTGCATTTCATATCATGTCATCATGTGCATTTCATTTTGCATACGTGTTTGTCTCATGCATCCGAGCATTTTCCCCGTTGTCCGATTCGCAATCCGGCACTCCTATGTCTCCCGGCGACCCCTTTTACCTCTTTTCGTGTGCGGATGTTAAACTTTCTCGGAATGGCCCGAGGTTTGTCAAGCGGCCTTGGTATAGCACCGGTAGACCGCCTGTCAAGTTTCGGATCATTTGGAGGTCGTTTGGTACTCCAACGGTTAACCGGGTAAGTGTAAACCCCTCTTTCTCTTTGCAGCCCAACACCCTTCCAAAGTGGCCCAAAACCCAGCAAACTCCCCTCCATGCTCTCGGTCGTTCGATCACGATCGCGTGGCCGAAAACCGTGCTCCATTTGGACTCTCCTAGCTCCCTCTACCTATATATATATGTCCTCCCCCGAAATTTTCGCAGCAAACCCTAGCTCTCTCTCTCCCCGCCGCCGCCGGACAAAAATCCGGGCAGCGGACATGTCCGCCCCGCCGCCGCGCCCAATCGGCTCCCGCCACCTGTCCCGCCGGCCTCTCTCTCTCCTGCGCGCCGCCCTTCGCTGGCCCATCCGAGCCCTTGGGCCCATCCGGCTCATGAGCGAAGCGCCCGCTGCCGCCCTCAGCGCCGCCGGCTCCTCGCGCCCGTCCGGTCCCGCCTCCGGGCGAGCCGCCGAGCTTCGCGGATCTGCCCGCCTGCGTCTCAAGAATAGCCAGCCCGCCCGGCGTCGTGCTCCGCGCGCCTCCTCGCCCGGAGTTCCTCGCGGTGCCGCCTCCCTTCACCGAGCCCGCAGCCCACCAACGCCGCCGCTGATCGTCCGGCGCCTCCGCGCCATCGAGTCCGCGCGCCCGGCGACCAGCGCCGCCCATGACCGAGCTTTTGCGTCCCCGCCGCCATCTCAAGGCCGTGGGCGTCCTCGCCTAAATCTCGCTTAGATCCGCGAGGCGCTCACGGATCCGTCGTCTCCGACCCCGCGCTAGTTCGCCGGAGTCTCGCCGGAGCTCCTCCGGCCAGATCCACCGCGGGTGGATGAGATCCACCCGCTCGTCGAACCAAACACCTCCCGGCTGCGCCCGGATCTCCTCGTCCCGCACGCCTCCGTCCCGGGTTGACTTTCCCCAGAGGTGAAAATCCACTAAGTCCCCGAAATTGTTGCATTTTTGTTGCATTTTCATCGCATCATAACTCTCTGCATATAGCTCCGTTTCGTGCGTGTAATATGTAAAATTGTTCGTCTCGAAGAGTAGATCATTTCATCTCATTGCATCATTTTCATTTGAGCTCATCTCGATGCCCGAAATTCTGTTGGAAAAGTGCTATGTGATGTTAGTTTCAGATTCTTATCAGAACATGCACTTTTGTCATTTTTGCCATGATTGATGTGTGCATCCTATGAACTTGAGTCCTACATGTGTTTTGTAATATGCCATGCCATATTTCCAGGGGTGTATACCATGTATTTTTGTGATCTATGTGGTGACTAGCACAAGCATGCAAACTAGGCTTCTTGAGGTTGCTGTTTTAGTCCCTGTTCTGCTGTTATTTTGAAGCCATGTTAACTTGATGCTGCCTAGAGTTCCATGCATATTTTGAGATACTTCAGTAAGGATGTTTTGTTATACATGTCTTGCTCTATCCATCCATGCCCTTGTTTGCAATTATGGAGTGCCATAGCTTGAGTCAATCGAGCTCTACTTTTGCTATAAAATGTTTCCTGGCAGATTGTTTACATGTTATTCAATTTTGCCAAGGTTGTTGTTAGTGATCCATGCACTCTATGTACTTGCCATTGCCATGCTTAGCTTCATAAAAATGTCTTCTTACTGTGAGTTTCCTTTCCATGCCATGTATTGCTCTGTGGTGAGTGGTTCAAGCTCACCAACATGCCTACTTATTGTTGTTCCTGCCATGTATGAATCTGTTATATAACTTGCCATGTTTACATGGGCGCCATCATATCTTCTGATCCTTTTTGGCTCATGGTCAGTAAAGGACTTTTGTTCTATGCATTTAGTAGTATCATGCCATGCCTTTGTTTGTCATGATAAGTTCCTGTAGCATGTTGGTTGATAGCTCTGAACTTGGTAACCTGATGTTGTTTTCTGCTAAGTCTGAAACTGTTATTATTTGCAATCTTGCCATGTGTTTTTGAGCATGTTCTAGTGATTTCTGGAGATAGCTCAGTGTTCATGTTTTGTCATGCTTTACCTGTACATCATGCCCATGCCTTTTGTTTTCATATTGTGGTCCTGTAGCATGTTGTTTTGATGCTTGCAATATGCCTAGTTGCTGTTTTGGACAGATTGTTGCTATAACTTGTATAGGGTGTATGTGTTGCACCGTTGCTCCGTTTTGAGTGTGCTCTATATGATACTTGCTTGATTTTGCATGTAGTTTCGTATTATCATGTTGCATCCATGTTTTGAGGTGTTTGCTTGATGTTTGTATGCATTTTGCATCAATGCATGTTTAACTTGTTTTGCTCATATCTTCTAGACCGTAGCTCCGAATTAAATGAACTTTATGTGTAACTTGACTAGAATTTCGTGTAGATCATCTTGGTGCATCTTAAGTTGCTGTTTAACAACTTGAACATAAAGTTATCCAGATCTGGACCAATTTCGAAATTTGCATATGAGGACTTACCGGAATTGTTATATGTTGTTTCCGGCCTCATTTAAACTTGCTTTGATGTGTTGCTCTTGTTTGCATCATCTCTTGCCATGAGTAGCTTCATGTAGCTTTGCCATGCATCATGCTTTTTGTCCATCATGCCTTGTTCATGTGTGGTGTGTTTACCTAGGTTGTGTGCTTCTTCCTGTTAGTTCCTGTTTCGTTGCGATCGTGAGGATTCATTCGTCTACGCTCGGTTCGGCTTCATCCGTTTGTCTTCTTAATGGACTCATTCTTCTTCCTTGCGGGATTTCAGGCAAGATGACCGTCACCTTGGATCTCACTACTATCATTGCTATGCTAGTTGCTTCGTTCTATCGCTAGGCAGCGCTACCTATTACCTGTTTATCAAGCCATCCTAAATTGCCATGAACCTCTAACCTTTTGCCACCCTTCCTAGCAAACCGTTGTTTGGCTATGTTACCGCTTTGCTCAGCCCTCTTATAGCATTGCTAGTTGCAGGTGAAGTTGAAGATTGCTCCATGGTGGACAGGATTTTGGTTGGGATATCACAATATCTCTTATATTATTAATGCATCTATATACTTGGTAAAGGGTGGAAGGCTCGGCCTTATGCCTGGTGTTTTGTTCCACTCTTGCCGCCCTAGTTTCCGTCATATCGGTATAATGTTCCCGGATTTTGCGTACCTAACGCGGTTGGGTGATTTATGGGACCCCCTTGACAGTTCGCTTTGAATAAGAGTCCTCCAGCAAGGCCCAACCTTGGTTTTACCATTTGCCTCACCACCACCTATACCCTTTCCCTTGGGTCGGCCAACCCGAGGGTCATCTTTATTTAGCCCCCCCCGGGCCAATGCTTCTCTAAGTGTTGGCCCGAAACGAGCAGACTGCGGGGCCACCTTGGGGAAACTTGAGGGTTGGTTTTACTCGTAGGATGTCTCATCCGGTGTTGCCCTGAGAACGAGATATGTGCAGCTCCTATCGGGATTGTCGGCGCATCGGGCGGCTTTGCTGGTCTTGTTTTATTACTGTCGAAATGTCTTGTAGCCGGGATTCCGAGACTGATCGGGTCTTCCCGGGGAGAAGGAATATCCTTCGTTGATCGCGAGAGCTTATCATGGGCTAAGTTGGGACACCCCTGCAGGGTTTGAACTTTCGAGAGCCGTGCCCGCGGTTATGTGGCAGATGGGAATTTGTTAATGTACGGTTGTAGAAAACTCGAAGTTGATCTTAATTAAAATACACCAACCGTGTGCGTAACCGTGAGTATCTCTTTTCGGGGTTGATCGAGAGGGGAACATGGTTTCTGGGTTATGTTTGACGTAAGTAGGAGTTCAGGATCACTTCTTGATCATTGCTAGTTGACGACCGTTCCTTTGTTTCTCTTCTTGCTCTCATTTGCGTATGTTAGCCACCATATATGCTTAGCCGCTGCTGCAACCTCACCACTTTACCCCTTCCTTTCCCATTAAGCTTTGCTAGTCTTGATACCCATGGTAATGGGATTGCAGAGTCCTCGTGGCTCACAGATTACTACACCAACAGTTGCAGGTGCAGGTTGTGATGATTTTGACGCGAGAGCGATGTTTGCTTATTTTGGAGTTCTTCTTCTGCTTCTTCTTCGATCAGGGGATAGGTTCCAGGTCGGCAGCCTGGGCTAGCAGGGTGGATGTCATTTGAGTTTCTGTTTATGTTTCATCCGTAGTCGGATGTTGATCTTGTATATGATGTTGATGTATTCTTGTGGCATTTGTGCCTTTTGTATGTATCCCCTTCTATTGTGTAATGTTGATGTAATGATATCCACCTTGCAAAAGCGTCTCAATATGCGGGTCTATCCTTGGTGGGATCGTCGAGTTCCTTTTGGATAGGGTCGCATATTGGGCGTGACAATCTCCCAGGGGCATCAGTGGCACCCACTGGGGTTTTCGAAAAGTCTTTTGGAAATACTTTGTCTCCATCACCATGCATATCCCCGTCCCTTTTTGCGTAGCAACTACTTTAGCATCCTATCTACTCCCACCGGCATAACCCTCATAAGAAGGTAGGGTCATGCACAATGCAAGTATCAACGAGGAAGTAGCGGAGGCGAACCATCAAAGTGGTTACCACCTCATCATGATTCCGTTGCAACAACAATATGGTGCAATATGACAGGCATAAAAAGGGTTTCATAGACGTGGTCAAAGGGCCGCTTGCCTGTTTTCACAAAGTCTTCGAGGTCTTCAAATATCTCTGGTCCAACTCGGAGCATTTTGTCTACTTCGTCAACTATCATCGAAAGCAACCGTAATAAGCAGCACAACAAGGCAGAAATAAAAGTGCTCTAAAAATATTAATTTGACTTTTCTAGGACATCTCTGGTTATATGAAAAATAACCAGAGTGGTTTCATTGGAATTGGGTCATTGGATATCTCTTAACATTTTGATAGGATGGAATCAAGGGGGTTTATGGATTTGCAAGAAGTGTACAGAAATATATTTTTGAAAAATTAGCAAAGGCACCCATTTAACAAATCATGATTTTAGAAGCATCTAGGAGTTGGTTTCACTAGATTTAGAGTTCAAATGAATTCCCTATGAATTGGCAAAGTTGACAAATATGAAGAAATGGCTCATTATATTGTGTGGCACAGAAAGTATTAATAAAAATGTTCATAACCTAGTTTTAAACTCAGGAGCATCTAGGAATTTGAATCATGGCATTTGGATCAAAGATGATCTCTCTGTGATATTCTAAAGTTCATCACAGAAATGGAAAATGGGATTTTATTTAATTTGTGTGAGGAAAATTGTTCTGGAAAAATGTGAATGTTGCAGCAAAAGGTAGATCATGATTTATGGAGTCACTAGAAATTTGAATCATCAAATTTGGATATCATTTGAATTATTTGTGGACTATACAAGTTTACAGAAAAAGAAAAAGAAAAGGAAAAAGGGTTTTACCCTTATCCTATGCACATGCGGGAGATAGCAGTGGGCCGACCCTGCGGCTCAGCTGCGCGGTTGGCAGGGGCGACGTCGAAGGCGCCTTCGTGGAGTATGCTTCTGCACGGGGGAAGCGGATCCGCTGGAGCCGTATCCACTTAAACAGACGGGCCCGCCTGCTGGGTCACTGACATGCGGGCCCCAGCGGCAGGTCGTCTTCCACCTCCCGCGCACGCTCTTGCCGTGGGGAGGAGCGGCTCCCGATGGCGATAGCCGGGGCTACAGAGCGTCTCCGTCGACGCTCCGCCCACCAGCGTTCTCAGGAGGATGAGCCGCATCCATCGGTGTACGGCTCGCTTGCCGAGGAGAGCCATAGCGGCGACGGCCTGGACGACCGCGGAAGAGGCCATTGGCCATCTTCGGCTTCGAGCACATGATGCTCCTGGGGATGGACGGCGGTGAGGGAAGGTCTTGTGGTGGTGACAAGAGGGTGCGGGCCTGTCCAGGGGGAAGAGAGAGGGGCCGAGGCCTGCGGATTTGAGCAGCGGCCGACGGCTCGGCTCCGACCTAGGATGTCAGGACCGGGTTTTCGGGATATTAATTTCCAGAAAATGGCCCTTGTGCTCACCAGCCCCTGGATTACTGTTAGCTGATGAGGCACCAACTTGATAAAGAAATTCCAAGCAAGAAGCAAAATATGTAGTACAAGACCATTCTGGCCTATGAGTACAACAAATGGTTTCTAGTGGTTGATGGCGGAAGCGGTTTGTGGATCATCGGCGTCTTGGTCAATGGCTGGGGCAGACCTCAGGGACTCGATCGGGTGTCCGAACATTACGACTGGGTTGTCGGCGTCGGGCTCGTCCTCTCCTCTCGCCGGGGCTCGACGAACCAGCTCTCCACGAGCTGCGATCAGATCAATGGTGATTTGATCGAACAGTTCCTCTAGTGCACCTACATAGCGCACTAGGTGCAACAATGCAGGATCCGTCCTGTGATCTCCGTTGGCAACTTGGGGTGGTCTACCATACCCTTCGCGCCTGGGGTAGTAGTAGAACGAGCGACAGTTAACTCTAGGCGACAAGTGCCGGAGTTGAACTATAGCCTCTCATGCCTCTAGTTGGATGGCTTGTGGCTCAAAGGAAGTTGTCCTTCCGGTGAACCTATAGGGGCGTTCTGGCGACAGACCCCTACCGTAGATGTGCACAGTGGCCCAGAATTGACGGCTCTCACCGCTCATGGGTCCTTGGTACACAACATATTTTGGGGCTCTTCTAACGATAGGCACGATGGGTGAGGTTTGCAGTATGGTCACAAAACCTCCAAGGTTGGTTCTTTGTGGTCTCATTGTGCACTACGGGCCTGCATTATGGCTCGGTTTGGGGTAGAGGCTGTCTTTGTCTGCTGGGTTGAGGCTAGCGTTCCCTTTTATAGAAAAAGGGGACGAAGTCTTCTTCGCACGCATAACGAGACACTATGGGCGCCGGTCCTTTGGCGTGATCGTGTGCTAGATTGATAGGTTGGGCACCGATCGTCAAAAGGTGTCGGAGCTCTTTGTGTGGCTATCTTACACGGGAAGCTTGGCGGGGTTAGGTTAAGGTCTGCTGGGTTGGTTAACCTAGGTTTTTCGACCTGGCTAAGATAGGATTAGCCAATGGTCAGCCTGGCTCTGATACCAAGTTTGTCAGGACCGGGTTTTCGGGATATTAATTTTCAGAAAATGGCCCTTGTGCTCACCAGCCCCAGGATTACTGTTTGCTGATGAGGCACCAACTTGATACAGAAATTCCAAGCAAAAAGCAAAATATGTAGTACAAGACCATTCTGGCCTATGAGTACAACAAATGGTTTCTAGTGGTTGATGGTGGAAGCGGTTTGTGGATCATCGGCGTCTTGGTCAATGGTGGGGCAGACCTCGTGGACTCGATCGGTGTCCGAACAAGACGACCGGGTTGTCGGCGTCGGGCTCGTCCTCTCCTCTCGCCGGGCTCGGCGAACCAGCTCTCCACGAGCTGCGATAAGATCAATGGTGATTTGATCGAACAGTTCCTCTAGTGCACCTACATAGCGCACTAGGTGCAACAATGCAGATCCGCCTCGTGATCTCCGTTGGCAACTTGGGGTGGTCTACCATACCCTTCACGCCTGGGTAGTAGTAGAACGAGCGACGCTAACTCGGGCGACAAGTGCGGCGTTGAACTATAGCCTCTCGTGCCTCTAGTTGGATGGCTTGTGGCTCAAAGGAAGTTGTCCTTCCGGTGAACTGTAAAGGCGTTACGGCGCGCATGCACCCTACCGTAGATGTGCACTGATGGCCTGTAATTGACGGCTCTCACCGCCATGGGTCCTTGGTACACAACATATTCTGGGGGCTCTTCTAATGCATAGGCACGACGGGTGAGGTTTGCGAGTATGGTCACAAAACCTCCAAGGTTGGTTGCTGTGGTCTCATTGTGCACTACGGGGCCAGACATTATGGCTCGCTTTGGGGGTAGAGGCTGTGCTGTGCTGGGTTGAGGCTAGCGTTCCCTTTTTTATAGAAAAAGGGGACGAAGTCTTTTTCGCACGCTTGCGAATGAGACGCTATGGGCGTCGGTCACTGGCGCGTGATCGACAGGCTAGATTGATAGGTTGGGCACCGACTGTCAAAAGGTGTCAGGCTCACCGTGTGGCTATCTTACACGGGAAGCTTGGCCAGGGTTAGGTTAAGGTCTGCTGGGTTGGTTAACCTAGGTTTTTCGACCTGGCTAAGATAGGATTAGCCAATGGTCAGCCTGGCTCTGATACCAAGTTTGTCAGGACCGGGTTTTCGGGATATTAATTTCCAGAAAATGGCCCTTGTGCTCACCAGCCCCAGGATTACTGTTAGGTGATGAGGCACCAACTTGATACAGGAATTCCAAGCAAAAAGCAAAATATGTAGTACAAGACCATTCTGGCCTATGAGTACAACAAATGGTTTCTAGTGGTTGATGGCGGAAGCGGTTTGTGGATCATCGGCGCAGGACTCCATTTTCCATGTGAACAATGACCAGAATAACTCCTATCTTCGCGAGGCTGCTATCACCATGGCATAGGTTCGGGGTTGTTCACGCAACGCTCCTCTCCACGCAAGGGATCTGGCCAAGACAATAGCCAGGACAAGCCGGTGAGTACTTTGAATGTACTCGCAAACATTATAAACACGGGTATAATATAACAAATGATAATACGCTCAAATATTTTATGATCACATCGTCGGTCATAAAATAACATCTCTGATGCATGCAAGCAGGTTATTCATATACATGAATATGCAATAACAGAGTAGTAATAAAATGCACCGATCGGGTGTCTGAAGCGACGCCTCGAAGGGTTAGCAAATAACGAGCATGCCACAGTCGGGCGTCTGAGCGACACCCCATAATGGGCTTATAAAGTAAATAAATAGCAAGCATGCCACAGTCGGGCGTCTGAGCGACACCACATAAAGGGCTTATAAAGTAAATAAGTAACAAGCATGCCACAGCCGGGCGTCTGAGCGACACCACATAAAGGGCTTATAAAGTAAAGAAGTAACAAGCATGCCACAGTCGGGCGTCTGAGCGACACCGCATAAAGGGCTTATAAAGTAAATATATAACAAGCATGCCACAGTCGGGCGTCTGAGCGACACCACATAAAGGGCTTATAAAGAATCACAGTGAATATCCAGGAGGTAGAACCATCCCAAGGGTATTCGATAATTCAAATAATATAACGGGTTAGTCCATAATAAATAATAATCATGATCATCACAAGTCACAAGTCATGATCCAAGTTCTGGTTTAACAATTTCTCCTCCGAAGACCGACACTAAGACCGACACTTGACCCATCCTAGACTGTAGTCCTTAACCATGGACACTGCTATTCGAATAGATTTTTAATCTCTGCAGAGGGTGTACTCTTTACCCACGAGTAACGGATTCCTTTAGTCCATCGGGACTAATTCCGTCTACGGCCTTTTGATTGAAAACACACCTATCCGCACACACCAGCCTAACTTTACGAAAGGTCCGAATCACCCACGACACCCGTTAAGTTTAAACTCTAAGCGGGAGGCTACAACCTCGACTTAGCATGGGATCACAAAATTTATCTGCATGCAAACTAGGGAGCTACCCTTGGCTACAACCGAAAACACCCATGCCCCGGGCGGTGGCATGCCTACCGGATGCCTCCGTATCTTCCACCATGGCCTCTCATGCGGTGTGTGCTAGGAAAGGGTTGACAACTTATTGAACTGCACCCTACCTACGGCGGGGACAAGTGGTAGTCTGAAACAAGTATGGGGTTACGGAACAAGACTTGATCTATGGTTGACTCAGAGGCTTTAATATTCCTGCATGAATTAGCATAACAATATATATCTCAACAGACAGAATCACCACTCGACATACCTCACCATGCCGTACCGGACACAACCGTCTCGACGGAGGACTAGGGAAGAACCCGTGTCTACAGAGGCTTCCCCGGATCCCTTCCAGTATGCATGAAAGGCATTCGATGGTAATTATTATCACAAACGTATCTAAATCCAATAGCATGCACTCATCAATATGCACTCATGAGTAGCAACGTTTTATCACATGAAATAACGGATACTCCGTGTCGAGGTGGTGTTGCAACCGTGTAAATAACACACACAATATTATGCCAGGGTTCAGAATGCTTGCCTTCAAGTTGTGGGGAGGCAGGGTGTGTTCCAAAACTTTGAAAGTTTTCTCCCCTCTCCGACAATCCTATTTTGAAAATATTCAAATTAAGGCATAGCTTAAAAATGGTACAAAAAAGTTGTCTGAATTTTTTTCAAATAAATCTAAAAATAAACTAGGCAATATTTGAGGGAGGTAGGAAAAAGAATCAACTCATTTGGAGTTTTATTTAAAAAGATATAGCCAGTCAAAGTTTAGTCAAATCTCTGGTTTTAAATAAAACAGAAAAAGAAAAGAAAACGATTCAGATAGATACACGTCGAAGACGTACTCTGGAAATACGCCTCCACTTATGCCTGCGTGGACTGGCGCTGGGTCACTGACAGTGGGCCCTCCTGGCCCACTGGTCAGGTTTGACTAGTCCACGCGCGCGTGGTCTCCTCCGACCGAACAGAGGCGGAGCTCCGGCGAGGCTCGCCGGTGAACGGAGGCATCCCTCGGGGATCTGAGCACATGGGTGTGCTCAGGAGGTCGAGGCGAACCCGTGGGTACCCACCATGGTCGCCGACATGGACGGAATTGCCGGCGACGAGCTTCGCGGCGGCCGGTGTCTTCGGGAGCGAATGGGGCTCTGGGATATGGTGGCTCCCGGTTGGGGCTGAGGTGATGGGCGGCTCCGCACGGTCACGTGGAGTCGGGTGGCGGCGCTGGATGGATGGGAGGGGCTTCGGTTGCGATGAAACGGACCGACGCGTGGCGGCGGCCGAACCTGCCGGAGACGGGTGAGACGGCTTCCCGCCGTTGCCTGCTGGTCGTGGGGGTGCGCTAGAGGGGTGGTACGAGGCTGCTGAGGAGGTTCGAGCGGGGCCTGGGGGTATATATAGCCGGGGAAGGTCGGTTCCCGCGGCGGTGGATAAGGTTGCTGGCGAACCGCCTCTCTGTTGCTGCAGGAGGACGTGGCAGCGACGAGCGCTTGCAGACGAGCGAGGGGATGAGGCCGGACTGCTCCAGAGGGCAGCTGGCGCGCGGCTATGGCTCGGGCGGCGCCGTCCGTGGCAGAGGCGCACTGCGGACGCCGGCGTGCCACCAAGGGGGCTCTGACGGCGGCGCTGTAGGGCACGTGGCAGCAAGCGCGTTCGGGCGAGTGGTCGAGGGCGAGGCACGACTCTGCAGCGAGCAAAGGCGGGGCGGCGAAGCTAACGCGGCGGTTTCGGTTGTCTTGTGGCGATGCAAAACGTGCGCCTGGGCGCGCCAGAGCACGCGCAGCTACACGCTCGGATGTAATGCCATGGTGATCTAGAGTGCTCGAGAGAGGCTGGTAATTAACAGGACTAGGCTAGGGTTAGCAAGGAAGTTAATGGACAAGGGTGTTAGGCCAGGAGAACAAGCTTGAAATGCTAACCAAAAACTATGCCAAAGCTGGGCATGCACACAAGGTGTTCGGCAAAATGCTAAAGGCATCTAGGCAGTTCTTGGAGTGGCCAAAATCTCCAGATCCTAGTCTCTTTAGAAGGTAAAGAGGGTGGCAGGGTTAGTTTGCCAAAGAGAAGAAACTTGTTAGTGCAAATCCTTGAGAAAACCAAACCTGGTCAGAAAGAAAAGGATATGGTTTCATGGACTAAAACTACTCCAATGGGTTCGCTCTCTTGGACTTAGGGGTTTTGCAGGATGGACTATAAGCATGAGGAAGAATCATGGGCAACAGAGCAACATAAAATGTGGTTGCTGTACAAATCAACAAGTTGGACCATAATGGAAAAGATGTTGATTCACTCAAATTTTCCAAAGAACCTAACTGGGTTTTTGCATAAAGTTGAATAATATACTCCTGTTAACATCCCATAATTTTGGTGGAAGTTTTAAAGAAAAATTTAAATAGGTTGTAGTGCAAATCTGCCCACTGGACCAGATTTAAAAATTTGGTGTAGAGCTCAAAATCTCCAATGAACAGAAGATACTTTTGTATAAAAGTGATTTAAAAACATCACATGACATCCACAAATTTTGGTTGGAATTTTGGATAAATTTATCAAATGGTTGTAGTTCAAAACAGGGCTTCAACTAATAAAAATCACTTTAAGGAATAAAGCTCAGAGAGCAAAAATTTATGCAAATAAATCCACTGACAATAGAGGTGTTTTTCTTGAGAGGGTAAACAAGTCTAACAAAATAATTGGCAGGTTCTCACTTGTGGTAAAAACTCCATAAAAAATGAAGGACAGAAAGGTTCTGAAATCGAAAGAGAATCCAGAAAATAAAAGTTTAAGTTCCTGGCAAAAATTTTAATAAATAAAAAAGGTCAAAATTTTTGGGGTGTCACATAGGAGGAGGATGGAGAGCGCGAGGAGGGGAGCGGGTTGGTCCAGGGGGTGCACGAGAGGGAGAGAGAGCCAAATGGGTAGAGAGAGAGCTCGGGGTGGCCTTAAGTAGCCGACCCGTGGCTCACCGTGGACGCGGTGCATGGGTGGCCGCGGCCACGGCTCGGGAGGCCAGGAGAAAGGGCGAGGGGCTGTCTTCGACATTCATGGGAGTTGAGTGGGGCACCAGGAAGAGAGAGGAGGAGCGGGGTGAGCTGCACGCGGCCACAGGAGCTGCGCGAGCATTGGCTGAGCCGGGCGGCTCTGGGCACGCGCCGCAGGAGGTGAGAGAGAGGGAGAGACGAGGGGGCCTGCACGATGGCGTGATGCGGACACGGTGTCAGCGCTCGGGTGCTTTGCCACGCGCTCCAGAGCATGCAAACGGCCGGCATCTGCGGCTTTTTGCGCGCACCCGCGCGCCCACTTGTGTCTGGCATCTGCAGGGAGAATAAACAAGAGGGAGGGAGGCTTTGGATGCTCTGGAACATGCCAGGAGTGGGAGAGAGATGAGAAAGGGAGGGGAAAGTGTCTGTCCAGAGAAGAAAAATGGGTCTTTGCCCCCCTTAATCATTGCTCCTTGGGCAGCAAAGCATGTAGTAGTTAGAGGAGGACCAGATGAGGATGTGGGAAAAAGTTGAGCTCATGGAGATTAGTGGAAATGGACAAAACATGCATTATAAATTTCTGCCAGAAGGTGTTTGATGTACGTTTGGGCAAGCAAATGGACTTCCCTTGTCATGAGGCTTGACAGGGTTAAAGGGCCTGAGAAAATAAGAGATTCCACCAAGATTGAGTTCATTTGCGCAAAGTTGCCAATGCAACTTTTGTAAACCCTAGAAATCAGCAGAAATGGACTTTCCAAGATATAGTCATGCAAATCTATTCTCCTTGATGCACCACTCAGTGTAGTGTCATCATTTGAGGTTCTGAACATGTTCACAAAAGTTGAGATCAAAAGGAGAAAGTTGCCAATGTAAAGTTGTTCAAATTTGGTTCTGGACAGAGAGGGTTTTGGGGCACTTTGATCAAGATAACATTCTCTCCAACTTGTGCCATTTGGTATAGATGAATAATTAGACCATTTGAGTATGTGCACCAAGTTTTAGAACATTTGGACATGTTTGGCAATGTAAAGTTGCTCAAACTTCAAAATGGACATAAATGGTTTTGAGGGGATTTCATGGGGTTATACTATTCTCCATGGCATGAGACTTGGAAAAATCATCAAACACGTCATATGTGACATGCTAGAAGTTTCTTGGAATTTTTGGGGAATATTTCCTTTGTAAATATTTCAAAAGCTTGAAATATCCAAAAAGGGTTTTTGAGGGATTTGACCAATATTTTGAACATGACCATGTGTTGAAACTCTTATATATGGAAAATATATGTCCAGTGAGTTTCCTTGATTTTTCTCAAATATTTTTGAAGCTTTAAAATAAATTTAACCTATTGAAGACCATTTCTGGCCTAAAGAAAAGACCTTTAAATAAAATAGGAAAATAACTTTTAAAATTATATTTTTGTGGTTTTGGGAGTCCTATATCTAATAGGAGTCTAATATAATTTTTGAAATATTTTTCATGCCATAAATTAAGTACTTGTAGTTCAAGTCTCAATTGAGGGGGTTTTGGAAAACCTAATTTAGAAAATACTTTTTGGCCAAAATATTTTTGTAAGAAAATACTATTATGTCCTATGCACATGGCATGATCATTGAGGAAATTGTTTGGATCAAGGAGAAGGAGTATAAGAGTTGGAGGATTTATTTGATTTTTAGAGCACTTGCAAACAACAGTCAAACATTCAATCAAAGCAAAGACAAAACACTCAATTTTTTTGTCAAACCACATTTTATCATGATTTATTAGCTTAAGTGTTGTGGCATGAAAATCAGGGTGTGACATCGCGTCTCTGTCGAACCGACTAGGCGGAACTGCCTCGCCTACCGCGCGGGAAAAGCCCCACCCTCGACTTTTAAATAGTACAATATACTAATTTTGTATCCATGGATTGCGCCATGGAGCAAAGCCTCAAGAAAACGGCGGTACACATGTACGGAGTATACAGCACACCCATCGTGTTCGCGTGGCACCACAGACGGTCGGTCGGTCTGGCACGCCGCTCTCCGAATGGAACGCGCGTCATATTGCGTTTGCACACACATGTGGGACTGCAATTGAGAACCGACCATAGGCACACTCCCCGGCCCCGCAAGTCGGCTGAGTTAATAGAAGCACATACTACACCTTGGTACCTGGACGGTCCCTGCAAGACATGGAAGATCAGTTCGTCCATGCATGTGACCAGACTCCAGCAGACACGCCTGGATTGGCTATCGTCTACATATCATGCAGGCTGTGTTGTACATGGCTGTAGTTCTAGTGAGAAATCTAAAAAAAGGTTTCTTGTCATCTCGCAAAATTAGGTGTCATGTGCTTCGGATCACTGTGAGGGTTAAACAACGACAACTGAGTTGGGCTAGTCATTGGGGGCACATGCACGAAGACTACTATCGACGGACCCCTTTTCTACGAGTTTATCTTTAATTTGAGCTTTGATCCTCGTCTAGTTTGTCCGTCGGCATTCATCTTGTCCCCTTTGGGCAGTGAGGTTATGATTTCTTGTCATGTGGCATTTTTTCATGTTTATGTTATAATCCGGTGCTTCAGATCAAAATGATGACAAGCTGCCTGTGGCACGCATGAAGACTTCTCGACAGTCATTGCCGAGGTCAAGTCGGCTCTGGCCGGTAGACAAAAGAAAACTAGTACTCCACTATATAGGTAGGAGCCTCCGCGCTTGCTTGCTAGTGTTTCTCTCTTCACACTATCTCGTCCCCTCCAGATCTAAACACGACAGCGGTGGCCATACTCTCTCTCTCTACTCACCGCTGGTCACAGATCCAGCCGGATCTTATCTGTCGGGGAAGGTGAGAAGGTGCAACGATCACGCGGTCGTCCTCGGCGACGGCTCTTACAAACTGCCTGCGCGTCCCGATTAGCATGCCTTGCCATTCTCTCCCAAGCATCGCTGGCGAGGGAGGGCCTCCCACCCCTTCTTCCTCGCTGTCGTAGTGTGGGAAAATTCGGCCTCCCTCCGCCCACCTAGCGACATCTCGGCGACCCTCAGGTATAACTTCCTTCGAAACCGGCCTTGCTCTACTTCCCGAGCTCCTGATGTCGCTGCATTTGTATCTTTTACTATTTCTCAGGCCCCCTCGTGTAGACAGGATCGATCGGCTGTTCGAAAACCACCTAATTTTTTACTGTTAAGAGGTAAAACTAGTTCCTGCACTCGAATCTAGTAGTACTTGGTTCAAACAAGGAAGAAAGGGGTGGGGTGGGGAAGATTTGTTACCTGAATCTAGGACTTGGTTGAAAGAGGAAATAATGGGGCGAAAAGTAGCAGACCTGGCTATCCAACCGGTCTCTTGGTCTAATAGGGAAATAAAGGGAGCAGCAGTACAAACTCAATATAAACCCGATCTATTGGTTGAAAAAGGAAAGAAAGTGGGGACTGGGGGACAAGTCAACAGAGTAAGTCTAGCACTAGATTTGCTAGCCTCACACAGTATAAGGTGGCTATATACCGAACAAAAATGGGACCAACCCAGATATCCTCTTCTGATGTTTGTTGCCCCGAGCTGCTCTTATGTAATGCCACTGGTACAATGTAGCAGTCGCACTGTTAAAAGTAAGGACACGTTAAACCAATTTTGTTTTCAATGTAATGCCTCCAGTAATATGAATCAATGGCACTTTTTTTCATGTCCTGCTAAATTTCCCATTAAGATAAGTTGCTTCTTTTTGTTAGAGATGCAACTGTCCTGGTCCGCCTACTCTCTAGGAGCTTCACGACCAACCTTGATGTTGCACAATTTTATTGCAACTAATGAAGAAGTTCTGTGGGTTTCGTTTTCTGATGGAAATGGTACCGGGGCTGGAGCCCTTTTCTTAAAAAAAAAGCTGCTAGCTCATGGGACATTGCTTCATTTTAGGTGAACTACACCAAAAGGTCCCATGAATTGAATCATCCATGTTGGTGACTGGTGTCATCCCTTTTACGATGGCGTTGACTGCAGATATAGTTCCCATCACGAGGTATGTTCCTTTTTGGTCTGACCGTTTGCCAAAGATCCTGCATGTTGATCCTGCTCTTGTGCTACTGTTTTGGCACTGCCATGATAAAGCAGTAATGTTATTATTTTGCACCTTAATCTAGTGGCACTATTAGTTTGAGGCAATGTTTTGGCACCTCTAGTGCCAGTGCTTTGTTTTTTATATCGAAAGAGGGGTTCCTCCGATTTCATTAAAGAAACCCAACCATAGAGAACCATTATCGACAACATCTCGATGTAAACGGGCAGTTATGCAACTACTACTAGAACGGACTGAGTACTAGCAGGAGACAAGTTCGCCACATAAGCTAGGCAGGTAGGGGGCGCAGCACCAGCTCGACCAAGTTTGGATTACAACCCAAATTCTACCACAGAAACATCAGGGGGAAGATAGGGACTGAAAGAGCCGACTTGACATCCGATCTAACACCCGGCCTTCATCCTTGCGACACACGGTACACCTCGTTTGCCACCTGCTCAACCCTAGTGTCACTGATAAAATGAAGTAATAATACAGTTAAAATAGAGCGAGTGTCCTCTCTATCATTTCATTTCCAGTGTAGATAAAGAAAGTGCTTCTCTTTGTTAATGTATGTTTCATCAGCTAGTCCCATTGTTAATGTTTAAGCGTTTCTGCAAACTAGGGTGCTTAATTTTAGTTGATCTGCACAAAATAGAGATTTGAATGTCTCAAGGCCCTCCTTGTACTACCGCTGTACTGCTGATGTTCATCCTTTGGCGAAGGTGTATCGGGAGACTTGGGTCGATTTCGATATGATGTAATATTTTCTTACATTTATTAGTGTATGTTTCATCAACTAGTGCCACTATAATGTAATCACGCCTTTTTATTATCTGTGCAAACAGGGTTATTCAGCTGCATTTTGGTGGAACTGCACAAATGTATGGATGGAACCGGCATATATGCAGAGTGCTAGGTGCCAAGTAAAAATTACCGACACCAACCCTGCTCCATGTAAGCATGATTTTTATTAGTTGTCACACTAATTGTAAGCATGAGCAGATGGAAGATTAGGTTAGTGCGAAGGCTTACCTTAAACCCTACCGACGCCGTTGAAACGAGGCGAGCGTCGAGGGAACCGTGGAGAACTGCGGGGAAGCGACATCGCGCCATCCGGCCTCCTCTTGCGGTGGGAGAACGAATACTCCTGTGGCTCCGGCTGGCTCTACACCCTCACGAATGGCACATCGTACTCGATCGATTCGTTATGCTCTGGGTGCTCGACCTTCGACCTGTACGCCCACCACCTCCGCCTGACTTTCGCCTCGGGCGAATCTGTCTGCTCCATCGCCCAGAGGAGATACTCGATGAACTCGAAGGACTGCGGCGTGACTGCCGCCGAGGAGTACATCGCCGCCCTCATCACCGTCATCTCGCTCTTTCGCATACATTGCCACATGGCCCTCACCGTCCTCGAAATCTCCCACTCATTGTCAAACCAAGTAAGGATCTCCTTCAACCTGGCTAACTTTGCCTGGTCGCCACCGGCGATCTGCCAGATTCTTCTTGCATCCCTCCATAGAAGTCCTTTTGAGTGGTCGGTGCTAGCTTTGGAAGATGGGAGGAGAGCGGTGGTCTCATAATAGAGAAGAGGGAGAGGTGAGGCGGTGGTTTTGGAATGGAGATGATGGAGAGGAGAGGTTCCCTGCCTTTCGATCGCCGATAGGTGGGCCCAGGCAGTGGGACCCATGTGTTAGTGTCTCAATGGCAGGATGGGCTACGTCGGGGATCCTCGTCCGAGGAGAGAGGAGGTGGTTTTGCAATGGAGAAGAGGAGAGGCGAGGCGGTGGTTTTGGAATGGAGATGATGGAGAGGAGAGGAGGTGGTTTTGCTTTGGAGAAGAGGGAGAGGGCGTCAGCGAGTGATTTAGGATTGGACGAGAGGGTCAAGGCGCTGTGGTGGATCAAAATCAAAATCAATTTACCCTTCAATTAAGAAACCGACCCCACATTAACTAGTCTCCCTTTTATTCTGGGTCATAATTGACCATGATTTTCGCAAATAAAATATATGTTATACATTGCAAAAATAATATAATTTGAAAGTACATTCAGAAACGAACCAGACGATACATTTTTTGGTGACATGCATTCACATTTTGCTTGTCAAATATAGTACGTGGTCAAACTTTGACCCAAAATACGCAAAACAAAAAAAATACTTCCAAGACCAGCGCCACTCTTCCGCTCTTCTCCTCTTAAACCACCGCCGCTCCTCTCCTGTTCCAATCTAAATCCAGCGCCGCTCCTCTCCTCTTCCATTTCAAAACCACCGCCCCTCCTCTCCTGTTCCAATCCAAAACCAGCGTCGCTCCTCTCCCGTTCTAAACCAAAACCAGCGCTGCTCCTCTCCTCTTCCATTCAAAAACCACCACCGGCGAGTGAAGGTGTTGTGGAGAAGTAGATCGATGGAGGAGTACAACCGATACGTGAGGATCACAGGCGGCGACCTGTGAAGCTAGCTAGGATGTTGGAGATCTGTCTTGGTTTGACAACAAGGACCAACTAGTGGCGGCGGCGACATCCATGGCCAAATATCTGCAACAGAGCGAAAAGCGGCGATACTCCCGGAGGGAGTCACGTGGAGTACATAGAGCTGCTCCTCTGGGCCATGGAGCAAACAGATTCACCGAATCCGATCGTGAGGGAGCGGTGGTGGGAGTATCAATCCCAGATGGAGCATCCACCGAGATTGAAGGATCGAGCATCTGAGGTGCCGTTTGTGAGGGTGGCGTGCGGAGCGAGCGGTGGAGTCTTCGTCGATCGAACCCAACTGCAAGAGGAGAAAAACAGTTGGCCCGACGACGCTTCTCCGCCATCCTCTCCCTCGCCGTTCACATCGTCTCATGGGGCGGTTGTCTGCCGTCGAGGAATAGGAGGGATTTGCCCCCCAGACCAATAGTCGGGCAAGTTGTGAATTGTCAGGAGGAGCTTAGGGTTGTTAGTATTTGCAGGTTGTGAATTGTGTTTTGTGTTGTGTATTTTGAGAGTACTTTCAGATATGAATGTCTTTTGAATTTCAGATTTGCAGTATTTAGCATATGAAGTATTTTATGAATTCTAGAGATCTATTTTTTGCACTTAAAATGTAGTTTCATAGGAGTATAAAAGTGCATACAATGTGATTCTCGGACAAGAAACGCAAGTTTGATTTGAGATAAGAAACTCCAAGTTGGGCCAGATAAGCGCAACTTTGAGGCGAGCATCTATATTAACACGGCCTTTTCAAACAGTGTTAACATCATGCTGGAAGTTTTATTCATGGTCGAAACTGGAACTACCAGGCAGTTAATATCATGCTGATCAACATTCATGCATAGCACATCTTCATATGATGCACAGTCAAAAAGATATGCTATTCTCAAAATGCCCACGCAATGTTGAGTGTGCAAAAAACAGAGAAAACGAGGGACCAAGTTTTGACAAGTGTAGGACGTGGTGTGCGTAGATGACAATTGGGACCCACATGTCAATAAAGGCAGAGGCAAAATTTTTGGAGATATTTTCTCTGCACAGGTGGAACCGAACCCGGGCGGAACAGCTGCCCCGTCTAGGCTTTGTTTTTTAACATGCGCATCCCATGACCTCGGATGGGAGGTCCATAAGGCTGTTTGTATTTTCTTGAGGGCCGTCATGCATCAACCGGCCTATGGACCTCCCATCCGAGGTTTTATTTTTCCTGAAACATCGGCAGCCCAATTTATGTATTTTTTTTTGAAGAAAACGCAGAGGTCTGTTCTATTTTTATATATAAGAATAGGAACGCCTGGTCCAACTTTTGTTTCCCTTCTAACTATATTATATATATTTAAATTATTTTATATGTTATTATATATTATTGTTATTGTCATCATACATTTAGCAGATACTTACATATGTAAGAAAACAATATCCCACATCTTGTTAACTTATAAAAATAATTGCTTAACAATAAAATCCTGGAATTTTTTGTAGCGAAAATCCTGCTGATTGTGTACAAAAGCTTGGTAAGATTTAAGGACCAATGTAATAATAAATCACTTATATATATATATATATATATATATATATATATATATATATATATATATATATATATATATATATATATATATATATAACAAAATGCTCAGCTCCTGTTTATTTTTTGATAACATTGCTGCGCCCACCCCAATATTATAATTAGAATCAGCCCAGCAAAATCGTGTATTTCAAGAAAGTGCAAATGGCCTGTAATTTTTTAGGAAAAACATAAATGGGCCGCATGGACGCTACATTATTTGTTCACCCAACCCAGCTAATGGACTGTAATTCAAAAAAAAAGATCAAATGGACTGTACTACCCCGCAAAAAAAAGACTGTAAATTTTGAAAAAATGGGTTGAATACGTGCCACATTTTTGGAGGCTAAAATGTGGGCCAATAGGCCGAAGCCAATGCAAGTCGTTGTGAACTTAGTCAACAAATGATTCTGACATCGTTAGCCGTTGGATTTACATCCAATGACCAGCATCCATCTTCAATCTCTCGTATTCTTCCTCCAGCGCCGCCGGGACCACTGCTCCGCCTCCTGCTGCTAGCAGCTCTGCTTAGCATGCTTCTTTGTGAAGCGCTTCTCCACCGTTAGCCAGGCCATCCTCCACACCTCCACACCTCTTGTTCTTCTTCACCATTGCCCGAACCACACTTTTGAGAACGAGTTAACCTCGTACACCTCTCCGTCTGCGACTCTACTCCCGCGTCTTCCCATCTCCGGCTCGTTGCTGTCCGGGGCCTCGTTGTCGTCCACCACCTTGGATGCGCTCGACATGGAGTGGTCAACGTGGTCAACGAACGACACCATCGGAAGTAGACTGTGCGTGGAGAGGCTGACAGCTGGGTCCACGGCCGCACGCAAGGAAATGCCTCCTTATTACGCGCAAAATAATGATTCCTCCACCTGACAGCTGGGACCTACCGGAAGGACATCTGTATTTCGCAAAAAAAATGTTCCCACCGCTGACAGGTCGGACCCACCAGCTATATCTTTGCACGCAAGGAAGTGCCTCCGTATTACGCCTTGGTGGGAGGCTGACTTGTGGGCCTACTAAGTTGACGGGGACAGAGTGCTTTGTCAACTTAGTCTATATGAACGATTCTAGCTCCAGTGACCGTACGATGTCCATCCAACGGCCATAGTGCTTCTTCAACCACTGGTCTTGTTGCTCCAGCGGCCCAAAGCAGCGCCGGTCGTGCCGCATGCTCCTACCTCTGTGGCGGCTGTCTTTGCCGCGGAGGCCTCACCGCCCTACTATTCCCACCGCTGGCAGGCCATCCCTCTACTCACCCACACCCTGTTATTCTCGCGCGCGGCAGCCTCACACCGCAGCGAACTGTGAACCCTCGTACTCCTCACGCTTGGGCATCCACCATCACGTCTTCCCGGCTCGCGTCGTCCCTTACTAGGCCTCGCCGTCGTCCACCGCCTGGTGCTCTCGGCGTGGCGTGGTCAATGTGGTCGAGGCGGCTTCCATCGGACATGGACTGTGCGTGGAGAGGCTGACATTTGGGTCCACGGCCGCAGCAAGGAAGTGCCTCCTTATTACGCGCAAAATAATTATTCCTCCACGACAGCGGGGACCCACGGACGGGCCACCATATTTTGTGAAAAACGTTTCCCCACATTGCTGGGACCCACCAGCTACATCTTCGCACGCAAGGAAGTGCGTCACGGCAAAAAAAGATTCGCCCATTGCTGGGACCCCCGGCTACATCTTTGCGAGCAAGGAAGTGCGGCGGTCGGGACCCACCTGGTGAAGCGTACATAGCGTTGTCATTCTGGTCGTGAGCGATATGCGTACATCTTGGTCGATGTAAGCGGCGCGCGTGTCGTAGTAGAGGCGCGCGCGTAGCATGTACACGTACGTACATCGGCCAGGGTGCAAGAAAGTAAATACGGCCACGTATGTACATACGGGCGGGGTCTCGAACGCCTACTCGCGCATACGTATGGCCAGGGCTCGTGTACATGGCTTGGTCGGAATGGAGAAACAACGTCGTCGTCGTGTTCATGGGGAGCCAACCGGCTGGGTCGGAATGGAATGCATCGTCGTGTTCATCGGGAGGGCTTGGACGGAACAGCCGATGGAAACGAGGCCTGGCGTACCGCAGAACAAAGGAAACAGCCTTGTGTTCGACCGGCCATGTTCGAAATGGGATCCTGTTCATTGGGAGGGGTCTGGCGTACCGCAAAACGGAGGAAACGGACCTCCTACGGTCGAAACGGGGGTCCTGTTGATCGGGAGGGGTGTGGCGTACCGCAAAACGGAGGAAACAGACTTTGTGTTGGAGTGCTACGGTCGAAACGGGGGTCCTGTTCATCGGGAGGGGTGTGGCGTACCGCAAATCAGGACTCCACGGGATACTATTCATCTCCACCGTCGACCCCCTCCAGCCTCCACGGGCTACTGTTCATCCACCGTCGACCTCCTCCAGCCTCCACCTACGACTGTTCATCCATGGGCTCCTGTTCATCCAGCCTCCACCATGCGCTACTCCACCGACTACTGTTCAACCAGCCATCTCCACGGGCTCCTGTTCAACCACCCCTCCACGGGCCCCTGTTCATCCAGCCCTCCACCATCTACTGTTCATCTTGCCCTCCACGGGGTGGTCCTGTTCATCCTGCCCTCCACGGGGTCTTGTTCATCCAGCCCCAACCGGCTCGAACGATCGGGGTCCTATTCATCCAGAGGCAACGCCACGGGGTCATGTTCATCCACCCCCACCGGGAACTGTTCATCCAAGCCCCCCAGCAATGCTCACTGTTCATCCAGAGGCAGCATCGATCGACTTTAGTTAGCAGCAGTAGCGAAGGAATCACTCGATCGGGTTCATTAATAGTCATCGATCGATCGCTCGGGTTCGATGAAGCGTAGCTTGCGGTCAATCGCTTTCGAGTTCGATTGGAGCCCAACGCCTCGCTCGGGTTCAGTTAGAGCCCAACGCCTCGCACACACGCGTGTATGTACGAGAGAAACGCGCATCGCTCAGCCCCCGACCACCCACCGTAACCGGGGACTCCCTGATATTTTTCGCGCCCTCGCTTCTACCACGGTTTTTCCGTCATGGAAGGCCCAAAGAATGTCATGTAGCTGCGTCTCCGGCCCGCCCAGGACGAAAAGCCCATGTTCTGTCATGATTTTTTGTCATAGAAGTAGGACCCCACCACATCTATGACGATACCGGGTTTTGTTACAATTATCATCATAAAACTGTCATAAGTATGACAGAAAAGATTTTCGTTCGGCCCAAAATGTCACAGATGTGTCTTTTTTTTGTAGTGTGAGATGTTGCAGATAGCAGTCACACAACAAGCAAACTATTCAAATATGACCAAGAGGCTACACTGTACACCTTACAACAGTCGGAGAAACTTGACAAGCAAAAGCTGGCATGGAGACTTGCTTGTCCCTACATGTTCGAGCAATGCATGCGCCAGAGGGAGCATCAAGCAAATAATCAGGAACCAAGGCCAGAGATCTCACATGTGCAAGCTATTACCGATTTTGGGCACGCAACATGCTCAACAGAGGCAGGCAATGTGGTCAATGAGCACGTCCAGTCGGCTCACCATTGGGCACGCCGAAGATTATCTGATCTTCAAAGAGCATCACGACATAGACATTTGTTCTGGCCTTGAAGAAAAACTGCAAGTTTGAGCCTTAGATTCATAAACTCGGGCGTATCAAGCGAACTGTGAATGACATGAGTGAGCTAGTGGATGCAATAACCAAATACCGAGTTTGATAAAACCTAGGACCCATATTCCGGTGACGAGAAGTCTGGGGAAGGAAAGAAGAACGATGGTAAGGGCCATCAGAATAACAATAACGGGAATACCAGCAACAATAACAAGCAGAAGAGTGAAGAAGGGGGTTCTGACCTGCTTGCCAACACCAATTCGGGCTACAAGTATCAACGGCAGAATGGCAACTTCAAAGGGCACAAGGATTTCATCCAAGCAACTATCAGCAAGCCCTCAAAGACCCGTGTCCATGCCATAGCAGGCCCGGATGACCGGCAAATCACTCTTGGGAGGATTGCTTCATCATGGATGAGTTTAAAAATGGGGGATCTGGTGGCAACAACAATGGAGGTAATGGTGGTGGCCATCCTGGAAATCCAGGAGCCAGCAATCGAGGACCGACGTAGGGACATGACACTAGGGAGGTTTGTCCGGGTTCTAGACTAATCCGAAGCAATTGAACAGAGGACAATATCATGTTTTACCACTAATACTTCCTGGAGAGATATAAAGTTGCGGAAATGAGCTGTCAATGTAGTGACAGCAGCAGTTCCACAATCGTTGAATTGGTCAGAGCAGCCCATTACCTGGAGTCGAGCATATCCTCCTCCTCGGTTTGATAATCCTGAGAGTCTGGCTTTGGTTGTTGATCCTAGGGTTTGGTGGTTATAAGTTGACATAACTGCTCATGGACGGGGGAACTAGTATCAACATACTATACTATGACACTTTCAAGAGGATGAATCTCACTGAGAACAGCTGCAATCATCATCGACTATCTTTCACGACACTATTCCTGGGGAGTTAGCTCAGCCCATTGGCAAAATTTACTTGGAAGTCGCCTTTAGCACTGAGAAAAACTTCCCGTGTGAGATTCTTCCGTTTGAGGTTGTGAAGTTCAAAAGCCCATATCATGCTTTGTTCGTACGGTCGACTTACGCAAGGTTCATGGCACGCCCATGTTATGCCTGTCTCAAGCTGAAAATGCCAGGTCCCATGATTCTTCCGTTTGAGGTTGTGAAGTTCAAAAGCCCATATCATGCTCTGTTCGGACGGTCGACTTATGCGAGGTTCACGGACGCTCAGAGCAGTCGCGTGGGGGTGTCAAATGGCAACACTGACAGCGGTGCCATGGGCCACGAGCCATACGTGCCTCAATCTCTCACCCGAGAGCAGCGAGATGAGCTCCATCGCAGGAACAATCAGCTCCTGAACACCCCCATAATCGAACAACCCTCGAGGCGTTGGCCATGGAGTCAACTCGCCTAGCCACCCTGGCCGAGCGCGATCGCCTTGAACGGCTTCAGAGGGAGCTGGACGAACATGAACGCCGTCAGCCTAGTTCCAGTCAGCACAAGCGCCGGCTCTACTCAAGTGACCAGCCTCGTAAGTATCAAGCCCTCAGTACTCCATTGCTAAATCTGGCAGCCGCCACTCGGATCGCAGATTCCATCCAGCCCTCTAGCTCTTCGGCCGGGGAAGGGATTAGTCAGATCCAGGCACTCCTGAGAATGGCACTATCGCAGAATGCGGTGGTGTCCCAGTCCACAGATCGGATCCACAGTGCATTAGTGCGCGTGGAGACCGTCCAGTCGGCTCATAGCCCACTCGACTCAGGCTGACAGCTAGCCACTTCCTCCTCAAGGGACCATCACGAAGATTGGAGGCACGATCGAGCTGCGTCACCCCGGCGTTGTGACGACTACGATCGCGCCCTGATGCGTCCACCATGAGATGGCGAGTACGGGCGCTAGCCCTACGATGACATGTGGACACACAACGGTGACCGCAGGTCGAGTCCTACTCATCCCACAAGAGATACTCGAGAACCTCTATTCAACGCGAGATTCGTTCTCGCTCAGAACCTGGTCGATAGAGGCCGGGCCCTACGGGAAGGTCAAGATCATGATGTACCGAGTGGTTCCATATCACCAGGTCCCGAGTGCTTCAGCTGTTACATACGAGCAGCTTAGATTCCCAACAACTTCAGGTTGGCCACGGGAATCAGCAAATTCACTAGCGAGTCCAAGCATGAGATATGGCTGGAAGATTACCGAGTGGCATTCCAGATTGGCGAAGGCAATGACAATGTGGCCATGAAGAATTTGTCGCTAATGCTGGAAGGCTCCGCCTAGGCCTCGCTTACACAGCTCCCTCCAGGTAGCATATTCTATTGGGATGACTTGGCGAGAGTATTCGTCAAAACTTTTGAAGGCACTTACAAGAGACCGGGTGGCCTAGACGAGCTGCAGCACTGCATGCAAAAGTGAAAGTGCAACTATCCCTGGGTGGTTTTGGTAATTCCTAACAACATAAAGCTCATTGAACTAATGCTATTTTAATGATCACTTCAGAAAGTTCAATGATTGGCATGGCATGGATTAGGAATGTGGACCCCTCAAAATGCTAAGGACACATATTGGCTCAAGCTCAAGATGCTACATTTTCATTTTAGTGATCCAAGATCACATTGAGTCCATAGGAAAAGTTAATACTATTAAAAGGGGATGAGGTGTTGCTTAATGGCTTGCTTGCTCAAAATGCTTAGTGATATGCTCCAAAAGCCCTCAACCACTTTCTCATATCCACATATGTCCAAACCAAAAGTCAAACTCGACCCCACCAAAATTATCTATCCGGCGCCACCGAGTTCACTTGAAATAGCCACTGCCAGAAACCCTAGTCTTTTCCGTCTCACCGATAGGGATCTCGGTCTCACCAAGATGGGATTGCAAACTCTCTGTTTCCCTTTGTAACGTTTCGGTCTAACAGAGATGAGTGATCGGTCCCACCGAGTTCGCAATGCAAACTCTCTGTTTCCCTTTCGTAATGTTTCGGTCTCACCGAAATGAGTGATTCAGTCCCATCGAGTTTGCCTGACCAACTCTCTGTTTGCCTATTACAGAAATCGGTCCTACCGACTTTATGTGATCGGTCTCACCGAGATTACGTTATGCCCTAACCCTAATGAAATCGGTCCCACCGAGTTGACATGTCGGTCCCACCAAAAATCCTAACGTTCACATTTTGAACTAAATCGGTCTAATCGAGTTTCATGATTCGGTCTCACCGAGTTTGGTAAATTGTGTGTAACGGTTAGATTTTGTGT
>CM038676.1:197816053-197858603 GCA_021605205.1 Aegilops longissima | reverse complement strand
AGGCTATAAATACCCCTCCACCCACTCTTCATTCGTGGAGAGAGCCATCAGAACATGCCTACACTTCCCAGCATACATTTTTTGAGAGAGAACCACCTACTCATGTGTTGAGACCAAGATATTCCATTCCAACCACAAGAATCTTGATCTCTAGCCTTCCCCAAGTTGCTTTCCACTCAAATCATCTTTCCACCAAATCCAAATCTGTGAGAGAGAGTTGAGTGTTGGTGTAGCGCCCAAGATGCAATTCTATCCCAATCACGTGATGAACTCATGATTGGGGCACAACCGCATTTCGAGCGCATAGCAAGGTGGATATCATTACAACATACCATGTACTGAATAGACGAGAATACAATATAAAGGCTTACACTCGTCACAAGCTACAACATCAATACAATAATTCTTCAATACATAGGAATCATCATACAGAAGAGCGGGATCCGACTAGGGATGAAACCAAACGAAAAGAAGAACGACATCCACCCTGCTAATCCTAGGTTCCCCGACCTGGAACCCATCCCTTGATCGAAGAAGGAGAAGCAGAAGAACTCCAAGATAAGCAAGCCTCGCTCTCACGTCATCTCATCGCATTACCTGTACCTGCAACTGTTGTTGTAGTAAACTATGAGCCAAGAGGACTCAGCAATCCCATTACCATGGGTATCAAGACTAGCAAAGCTTAATGGGTATGGAATGGATAAGTGGTGAGGTTGCAGCAAGCGACTAAGCATTGTATGGTGGCTAGCTTATGAGTACAAGAGTAAGATGAGAAACTACGCAAACGGTCGCCAACTAGTAATGATCAATAAGTGATCCTGAACTACTTACGTTCAAACATAACCCCACCGTGTTCTCTTCTCAAAATCACTCGAAAAGAGACGACCACGGTTACGCACACGGTTGGTGTATTTTAATTTAGTTTAGTTTAAGTCCACTACAATCGGATATTAACAAATTCCCATCTGCCACATAACCGCGGGCACGGCTAACAAAAGTTTAAACCCTGCAGGGGTGTCCCAACTTAGCCCATGACAAGCTCACGATCCGTGGAGACAATCCTCCATCTCAGGACCCTCCGACCAGATTCGGAATCCCGATGCACAAGACATTTCGACAATGCTAAAACAAGTACAACAAGACCTCCCGACGTGCCGACAACCTGATAGTAGCCGCGCGTATCTCGTCTCAGGCCACGATCGGATTGTCCAAACTTCCAATAGGCCAAATCCAGAGTTGCCCCTGGTGGTCACCAGTGGTTAACAAGTTTGGACCAACACTCATGAGGAGCACCGGCCCGGGGGTTGATTAAGAGTCCTCGGGTGCTAGCCTCCCGATGCAAATTTTAGTTGTTATTAGGCAAATGGTAAAAAACCAAAGTTGGGCCTTGCTGGAAGAGTTTTATTCAAAGCGAACTGTCAAGAGGGGCCCATAAACCCTCATCATGTTAGGGACACAAAATCAAGGAACATAACACCGGTATGACGGAAACTAGGGCGGCATGAGTGGAACAAAACACCAGGCAAAAGGCCGAGCCTTCCACCCATTACCAAGTATATATGTGCATTAATTAAATAAGAGATATTGTGATATCCCATGATATCCATGTCCCAACATGGAACAACCTGCAACTAGCAACGCTATGGGAGGGGCTGAGCAAAGCGGTAACATAGCCAAACAACGATTTGCTAGGATGATTGAAAAGGTTAGAGGCTATCATGGCAATTTGGGAGGCTTGATAAACAAGTGGTAGGTAGCGCGACATAGAGATAGCATCGAGACAACAAGCATAGCAAAGATAGTAGTGAGATCCAAGGTGACGGTCATCTTTCCTGAGATCCCGCTAGGAACAAGACCGAATCCATGAAGTAGACGACCCAACGTAGTTGAACGAATCCTCACAATCGCAACATTACCAGAACTATCAAGGAGAAGCGCAACCAGAAATAAGCAAACATCATGGTAAACAACCATCACATAAACATGGCATGATGCACAATCAAGTATGATGCATGTCTGGTTTAATGAGTCATGGCATGGCGAAGGAGCAACAAACAATACTACAAGTTAAGTGGAGCTCAATATGCAACGATTTGCATATTGACGAAACACCACATTCAATTACTTAGTTCCCTCTCGTTTATGTACCCAACAATATTAAATGTTGTTAAACATGGCAACAGGTGAATCATAAATAAACTAACTATTTAGGCAAGTTTAAATGAGGCCAGAACAACAAACAACAATACCGGAAAATCCTCATATGCATATTTTGAATTTGGTACTGTCCTACCATGGATCGTATTTTAATGTTGTTAAACAAGAAAATAAGGTGCACCAAGTCAATCTATGCATTTTTCTAGACAAGTTGCATCTAAAGTTTATTAAACTCCGAGTTACGGTTAATTAGTGATTAAATAAACCATTTTAGCATGACATTCTGCAAATTAAATGCAAACAACCATTTAAACATTTTAAACATCGATGAATGTGGCATATTATGAAACTAGATGAAATTCTAAGCATTTTTACATGTTTATATCATTTTAATCCAATGCACGGTTGGTGAGATATGATATGCATGAACATAGAGGGTTTTTCTACAAAACTGTAAATCCTGGAATAATAGCTAAATTTGCAGATCTGGAAAAAACACATCGGGCTGAAATCTGGATCGGCTGGGCTGCTCACCATGTACTGAGGCCCAGGTCGGTGGAGAGGCAGGCAGGCCGGGCGAGGGGAGCGGCTTGGGCCTTAGGGCGCTGCGGCGGGAGAGGCCCCGGTGCGGATCTGGGAATCGCTCGGTCGTCTCCCTCAAACAGGAGGAAGCAGCGGACTTCGTCAACGGGCATGACGACGCACAGAACTTGGTGACGCGGACGAGGTAGGGGTGCACGCGAGGTTCGCTGGGAAGACGGCAGTGGGCGGCGGACTTGACGCGTGGGATCCGGCGAGGAGGCGTCGGAGATGGCCGGATTGAGCCAGTTCGTGTCGAGGAGGCAAGGAGGCAGGGGCTCATCCTCGTCCTTGAGTGCTTGTAGAATCAGGGGAGGTCCGGGACGAGTGGGACGCGGTCACCGACAGCGGGGATGGGACCTTGTCGGTGGGATCTGGTCGGGAATGGGCACGGGTGACAAAGGCCGGCCGAGTCTGGTGGCGGCGCAACGAACTGAGGAGGCTATGGCCTCGGCTCCAGCGGGTGGCTCCGGCGAGCTGGTGACGAGGTGGTTTGGGCGCTCTTCTCCTGGCACCATGGATGGGAACTCCTATGGGACAGATACAAAAGAGAGAGAAAAGTGAGGGGGGAGAGAGCTAGAGGAAAGAGGAGATCGAAGGAGAGGCGACGGGCACGACGTGTGGATCCTGGTCGCCGACGGCTGGAGAAGGGGCAGAGCTGCTCCCGATCCATCCTGGATCGAGGCACGGGACAAGGGGACGAGGCGCTCGGGCCTTGTGGCACTGTGCGGGGCCGCGGAAGGAGGAGGCGCGGAGAACGAGGGAGGTGGTCGGAGGCTGGTTGGGATTGGGCAGTGGATCGAGGAGATCGCCGCGGGTTAGCTGGTTGGGGATGGATCCCGATGAAGGTGAAGGCTGGCCGGTGGTGGATTGGGCAGGAGAGGAAAACGAGGAGGTGGCTGATACGTCTCCAACGTATCTATAATTTTTGATTGCTCCATGCTATATTATCTACTGTTTTGGACTATACTGGGCTTTATTTTCCACTTTTATATTATTTTGGGACTAACCTATTAACCGGAGGCCCAGCCGAAATTGCTGTTTTTTGCCTATTTGGTGTTTGAAGAAAGCGGAATATCAAGCGAGTCCAAACAGAATGAAACCTTGAGCGTGATTTTCTCACGAGCGTGATCCGGAGACTTGGACCCTACGCCAAGGAACAAAAGAGGCTGTCACGAGGGTGGGGGGCGCGCCCCCCTGCCTCGTGGGCCCCCTGTTGCTCCACCGACATACTCTTTCTTCCTATATAAACCTATGTACCCCCAAACGATCAGATACAGAGCCAAAAACCTAATTCCACCGCCGCAAATTTCCGTATCCACGAGATCCCGTCTTGGGGCCTATTCCGAAGCTCCGCCAGAGAGGGCCGTCATCACGGAGGGCTTCTACATCATCATAGCCTCTCCGATGAAGTGTGAGTAGTTTACCTCAGACATTCGGGTCCATAGTTATTAGCTAGCTGGCTTCTTCTCTCCTTTTGGATCTAAATACAATGTTCTCCTCCTCTCTCGTGGAGAACTATTCGATGTAATCTTCTTTTTGCGGTGTGTTTGTTGAGATCGATGAATTGTGGGTTTATGATCAAGTCTATCTATAATAATATTTGAATCTTCTCTGAATTCTTTTATGTATGATTGGTTATCTTTGCAAGTGTCTTCGAATTATCAGTTTGGTTTGGCCTACTAGATTGGTTTTTCTTGCAACGGGAGAAGTGCTTAGCTTTGGGTTCTATCTTGCGGTGTCCTTTCTCAGTGACAGAAGGGGCAGCAAGGCACGTATTGTATCGTTGCCATCGAGGATAACAAGATGGGGTTTTTATCATATTGCATGAATTTATCCCTCTACGTCATGTCATCTTGCTTAAGGCGTTACTCTGTTTTTAACTTAATACTCTAGATGCATCTTTGGATAGCGGTCGATGAGTGGAGTAATAGTAGTAGATGCAGGAGGGAGTCGGTCTACTTGTCTCGGATGTGATGCCTATATACATGATCATACCTAGATATTCTCATAACTATGCTCAATTCTGTCAATTGCTCAATAGTAATTTGTTCACCCATCGTAGAATACTTATGCTCTTGAGAGAAGCCACTAGTGAAACCTATGGCCCCCGGGTCTATTCTCATCATATCAATCTCCATCACTTTATTATTGCTTTGCTTTTTTACTTTGCCTTTTACTTTTCACTTTGCATCTCTATATAAAAAATACCAAAAATATTATCTATCATCTCTATCAGATCTCACTCTCGTAAAGTGACCGTGAAGGGATTGACAACCCCTAATCGCGTTGGTTGCGAGGAGCTATTGTTTTTCTGTAGGTACGAGGGACTTGCGTGTAGCCTCCTACTGGATTGATACCTTGGTTCTCAAAAACTGTGGGAAATACTTACGCTACTTTACTGCATCATCCTCTCCTCTTCGGGGAAATCGAACGCTGTGCTCAAGAGGTAGCAAGAAGAATTTCTGGCGCCGTTGCCGGGGAGTCCGCACAAAGTCAACATACCAAGTGCCCATCACAATCCCTATCTCTCGCATTACATTATTTGCCATTTGCCTCTCGTTTTCCTCTCCCCCACATCACCCTTGCCGTTTTATTTGCCCTCTCTTTCCCAATCTCCTGCTCCTTCTCCTTTTCCGTTTGCCTTTTTCTCGCTTGCCTTTTGTTTGCTCGTGTGTTGGATTGCTTGTTTGTCGCGATGGCTCAAGATGCTACCAAATTGTGTGACTTCACCAATACCAATAATAATGATTTCCTTAGCACTCTGATTGCTCCTCTTGCCAATACTGAATTTTGTGAAATCAATACTGCCTTGTCGAATCTTGTTATGAAAGATCAATTCGCTGGCCTTCCTAGTGAAGATGTCGCTACTCATCTGAATAGCTTCGTTTATTTATGTGATATGCAAAAGAAGAAAGATGTCGATAATGACGTTGTTAAATTGAATCTATTTCCTTTTTCGCTTAGAGATCGTGCTAAAGCTTGGTTTTCATCTTTGCCTAAAAATAGTATTGATTCTTGGAACAAGTGCAAAGATGCTTTTATCTCTAAGTATTTTCCTCCTGCTAAGATCATCTCTCTTAGAAACGACATTATGAATTTTAAGCTACTTGATCATGAACATGTTGCACAAGCTTGGGAGAGAATGAAATTAATGATACGTAATTGCCCTACTCATGGTTTAAATTTGTGGATGATTATACAAAAATTTTATGCCGGATTGAATTTTGCTTCTACAAACCTTTTAGATTCGGCCACGGGAGGCATTTTTATGGAAATCACTTTAGGAGATGCTACTAAACTCCTAGATAATATTATGGTTAATTATTCTCAATGGCATACTGAAATATCTACTAATAAAAAAGTGCATGCGATAGAAGAAATTAATGTTTTGAGTGGAAAGATGGATGAACTTATGAAATTATTTGCTACCAAGAGTGTTTCTTCTGATCCTAATGATATGCCTTTGTCTACTTTGATTGAGAATAATAATGAATCTATGGATGTGAATTTTGTTGGTAGGAATAATTTTTGTAATAACGCGTATAGAGGGAATTTTAATCCTAGGCCTTATCGTAGTAATCCTTCTAATAATTATGGAAATTCCTACAACAACTCTTATGGAAATTTTAATAAGATGCCCTCTGAATTTGAGAGTAGTGTTAAAGAGTTTATGAATTCACAAAAGAATTTTAATGCCTTGCTTGAAGAGAAATTGCTTAAAGTTGATGATTTGGCTAGGAACGCTGATAGAATTTCTCTTGAGGTTGATTCTTTAAAGCTTAGATCTATTCGTCCTAAGCATGATATCAATGAGTCTCTCAAAGCCATGATAATTTCCATTGATGAGTGCAAGGAAAGAACCGCTAGGATGCGTGCTACAAAAGATGCCTTTATTAAAACGTGTTCTTCCAATTCCTATGAAAATCAAGATGAAGATCTAAAATTTATTTATGTGTCCCCTATTAAATCTTTGTTTTGCAATATGAATCTTCATGAAACTGAATATGATCTTCCTTTACCTAGAAGGCGTTCCAAAAATTCGGAGTATTAAGATCTTGATGATGAAATTGCTAAAAGTGGGATTGAAAGAAATAAAACCCTAGATGTTGCTAAACCCACTATATTGGATTTCAAGGAATTAAATTTAAAGTTTCTCTTTAATTGATTGTATTTCCTTGTTGCAATCCGTGCTAAATTCTCCTCATGCTTATAGTCAAAATAAAGCCTTTACCGAACATATTGTTGATGCCTTGATGCAATAATATGAAGAAAAACTTGAGTTGAAAGTTTCTATCCCTAGAAAACTCTATGATGAGTGGGAACCAACTATTAAAATTAAAATTAAAGATCATGATTTTTATGCTTTGTGTGATTTGGGCGCTAGTGTCTCCACTATTCCCAAAACTTTGTGTGATTTGCTAGAGTTCCGTGATTTTGATGATTGCTCTCTAAACTTGCATCTTGCGGATTCCACTATTAAGAAACCTATGGGAAGAATTAATGATGTTCTTATTGTTGCAAATAGGAATTATGTGCCCGTAGATTTTATTATTCTTGATATAGATTGCAATCCTTCTTGCCCTATTATTCTTGGTAGACCTTTCCTTAGAATGGTTGGTGCAATTATTGATATGAAGGAAGGGAATATTAGATTTCAATTTCCATTAAAAAAGGGCATGGAACACTTTCCTAGAAAGAAAATAAAATTTCCATATGAAACTATCATGAGAGCCACTTATGGATTGCCTACCAAAGATGGCAATACCTAGATCTATCCTAGCTTTTATGCCTAGCTAGGGGCGTTAAACGATAGCGATTGTTGGGAGGCAACCCAATTTTATTTTTAGTTTTTTAGTTTTTGTTTCTTTTTAGGAATAAATAATCCATCTACCTTCTGTTTAGATGTGGTTTTGTGTTTAAATTAGTGTTTGTGCCAAGTTAGACCTATAGGATCTTCTTGGATGATAGTTATTTGATCTTGCTGTAATTTCCAGAAACTTTGTGCTCAGTGCCCGAATTGTTAAAAATCACCAGAACGTGATAAAATACTAATTCCAATTGCTTATGATCAATAAAAAAAAATTCTAGGTCGTCCTAGTTTGGTAGATTTTTTGGAGTTCCATAAGTTTGCGTTAGTTACAGATTACTACAGATTGTTCTGTTTTTGACAGATTCTGTTTTCCGTCTGTTGTTTGCTTATTTTGATGAATCTATGGCTAGTAAAATAATTTATAATCCATAGAGAAGTTGGAATACAGTAGGTTTAACACCAATATAAATAAAGAATGAGTTCATTACAGTACCTTGAAGTGGTCTTTTGTTTTCTTTCTCTAACGGAGCTCACGAGATTTCTATTGAGTTTTGTGTTGTGAAATTTTCAAGTTTTGGGTAAATTCTTTTGATGGATTATGGAACAAGGAGTGGCAAGAGCCTAAGCTTGGGGATGCCCATGGCATCCCCCAAGATAATCAATGACACCAAAAGTCAAAGCTTGGGGATGCCCGGAAGGCATCCCTCTTTAAATCTACTTCCATCGGTAATTTTACTTGGAGCTATATTTTTATTCACCACATGATATGTGTTTTGCTTGGAGCGTCTTGTATTATTTGTGTCTTTGTTTGTTAGTGTACCACAATCATCCTTGCTGTACACACCTTTTGAGAGAGCCATACATGAAATGGAATTTGATAGAATACTCTTTGTGCCTCACTTATATCTTTTGAGCTATGTAGTTTTGCTCTAGTGCTTTTTGAGCATTATAATTTTGCTCTATGTGCTTCACTTAGATCTTTTAGAGCACGGTGGTGGATTTGTTCTATAGAAATTATTGATCTCTCATGCTTCACTTAGATTATTTTGAGAGTCTTAAATAGCATGGTAATTTGCTTAATAATAATATACTTGGTATTCAAGATTTGTAAAACTTTCTTTTGAGTGCATTGAATACTAAGAAAAGTTTGATGCTTGATAATTGTTTTGAGATATGGAGGTGATAATATCAAAGTCGTGCTAGTTGAGTAGTTGTGAATTTGAGAAATGCTTGTGTTGAAGTTTGCAAGTCCGTAGCATGCACGTATGGTAAGCGTTATGTAACAAATTTGAAACATGAGGTGTTATTTGATTGTCCTCCTTATGAGTGGCGGTCGGGGACGGCGATGGTCTTTTCCTACCAATCTACCCCCTAGGAGCATCTTGCGTAGTACTTTGGTTTTGATGGCTTGTAGATTTTTGCAATAAGTATATGAGTTCTTTATGACTAATGTTGAGTCCATGGATTATCGCACTCTCACCCTTCCATCATTGCTAGCCTCTTGATGCCGTGCATTGCCCTTTCTCACATTAAGAGTTGGTGCAAACTTATTTGGTGCATCAAACCCGTGATATGATCGCTCTATCACACATAAACCTCCTTATATCTTCCTCAAAACAGCCACCATACCTACCTATTATGGCATTTCCATAGCCATTCTGAGATATATTGCCATGCAACTTTCCACCATACCGTTCTTCATGACACATGCATCATTGTCATATTGCTTAGCATGATCATGTAGTTGACATAGTATTTGTGGCAAAGCCACCGTTCATAATTCTTTCATACCTATCACTCTTGATTCATTGCATATCCCGGTACACCGCCAGAGGCATTCATATAGAGTTATACTTTGTTCTAGTATCGAGTTGTAATCAATGAGTTGTAAATAAATAGAAGTGTGATGATCATCATTTTCTAGAGCATTTTCCCAAGTGAGGTAAAATAAAATAAAAAAATAAAAAATAGGCCATAAAAAAGAGAGAAATGGCCCATAAAAAATGAAAAAATAAAAAAATGAGAGAAAAAGAGAGAAGGGACAATGTTACTATCCTTTTTCACACTTGTGCTTCAAAGTAGCACCATAATCTTCATGATACAGAGTCTCTTGTTTTGTCATTTTCATATACTAGTGAGAATTTTTCATTATAGAACTTGGCTTGTATATTCCAACAATGGGCCTCCTCAAGTGCCCTAGGTCTTCGTGAGCAAGCAAGTTGGATGCACACCCACTTAGTTTCTTTTGTTAAGCTTTCATACATTTATAGCTCTAGTGCATCCGTTGCATGGCAATCCCTACTCCTTGCATTAACATCAATCGATGGGCATCTCCATAGCCCATTGATTAGCCTCGTTGATGTGAGACTTTCTCCTTTTTTGTCTTCTCCACATAACCCCCATCATCATATTCTATTCCACCCATAGTGCTATGTCCATGGCTCGCGCTCATGTATTGCGCGAAGGTTTATAAGTTTGAGATTACTAAAGTATGAAACAATTGCTTGGCTTGTCATCGGGGTTGTGCATGATGAGAGCATTCTTGTGTGACAAAAATAGAGCATGACTAAACTATACGATTTTGTAGGGATGAGCTTTCTTTGGCCATGTTATTTTGAAAGGACATAATTGCTTAGTTAGTATGCTTGAAGTATTATTATTTTTTATGTCAATATGAACTTTTGTCTTGAATCTTTCGGATCTGAATATTCATACCACAATTAAGAAGTTTTGCTTTGAAATTATGCCAAGTAGCACTCCGCATCAAAAATTCTCTTTTTATCATTTACCTACTCGAGGACGAGCAGGAATTAAGCTTGGGGATGCGATCGTCTCCAGCGTATCTATAATTTTGATTGCTCCATGTTATATTATCTACTGTTTTGGACTATATTGGGCTTTAATTTCCACTTTTATATTATTTTGGGACTAACCTATTAAGCGGAGGCCCACCCGAAATTGCTGTTTTTTGCCTATTTCAGCGTTTGAAGAAGCGGAATATCAAACGGAGTCCAAATGGAATGAAACCTTGAGCGTGATTTTCTCACGAGCGTGATCCAGGAGACTTGGACCCTACGCCAAGGAACAAAAGAGTCGATCACGAGGCGCCCCCTGCCTCGTGGGCCCCTGTTGCTCCACCGGCGTACTCCTTCCTCCTATATATACCTCATTGCCCCCAAGCGATCGATCTGAGCCAAAACCTAATTCCACCGTCACAACTTTCTGTATCCACGAGATCCCATCTTGGGGCCTGTTCCGGAGCTCCGCCGGAGAGGGACGTCATCATGGAGGGCTTCCACATCATCATAGCCTCTCCGATGAAGTGTGAGTAGTTTACCCCAGACCTTCGAGTCCATAGTTATTAGCTAGATGGCTTCTTCTCTCTTTTTGGATCTCAATACAATGTTCTCCCCCTGTCTCGTGCAGATCTATTCGATGTAATCTTCTTTTTGCGGTGTGTTTGTTGAGACCGATGAATTGTGGGTTTATGATCAAGTCTATCTATGAATAATATTTGAATCTTCTCTGAATTCTTTTATGTATGATTGGTTATCTTTGCAAGTCTCTTCGAATTATCAGTTTGGTTTGGCCTACTAGATTGGTTTTTCTTGCAATGGGAGAAGTGCTTAGCTTTGGGTTCGATCTTGCAGTGTCCTTTCCCAGTGACAGAAGGGGCAGCAAGGCACGCATTGTATTGTTGCCATCGAGGATAACAAGATGGGATTTTTATCATATTGCATGAATTTATCCCTCTACATCATGTCATCTTGCTTAAGGTGTTACTCTGTTTTTAACTTAATACTCTAGATGCATGCTGGATAGCGGTCGATGAGTGGAGTAATAGTAGTAGATGCAGGCAGGAGTCGGTCTACTTGTCTCGGACGTGATGCCTATATACATGATCATACCTAGATATTCTCATAACTATGCTCAATTATGTCAATTGCTCAACAGTACTTTGTTCACCCACCGTAGAATACTTATGATGTTGAGAGAAGCCACTAGTGAAACCTATGGCCCCCGGGTCTATTCTCATCATATAAATCTCCATCACTTTATTATTGCTTTGCTTTTTTACTTTTCCTTTTACTTTTCACTTTGCATCTCTATATCAAAAATACCAAAAATATTATCTATCATCTCTATCAGATCTCACTCTCGTAAAGTGACCGTGAAGGGATTGACAACCCCTAATCGCGTTGGTTGCGAGGAGCTATTGTTTTTGTGTATGTACGAGGGACTTGCGTGTAGCCTCCTACTGAATTGATACCTTGGTTCTCAAAAACCGAGGGAAATACTTACGCTACTTTGCTGCATCATCCTCTCCTCTTTGGGGAAATCCAACGCAGTGCCCAAGAGGTAGCAGTGGCGGCGGATGGGACAGATGGAATGGATGGGACGGCTCAGACTTGGGTTTGACTGCTTAAATAGCTAGGTGGACTAGCTTAGGGGCAAAACGGACCCTCCGATCAAGATCTTGAATAAATAGGTTAGGAGAGTTCAAATGACAAACCTAAGATGTTTTAGGGATGTTTGGGGATAATCCGGACCCAACGGTGACGACTGAGAGGTTCGGTCCGGTGCAGTTTCGGACACACGCGAGGAGGGTCTGAGAGAGGTCGACAAAGACAAGCGGGCTTGACAAAAGGTCAAAGGAGATGAAGCGAGAAGCGGCAACTACAAATGACTACTACAAACGGATGCAAGATTTATGAAACCATGCGGATGCAATGCGTATGATGCCATGATGAATGCAACAAACAAATGAAACACACGGCAACAACGAGATAATTGGAAGGTTTCTGGAGCGTCGGTCTCGGGTCGTCACAGTTGGGGAGACTATCATTCGAAGCACAAGAGCAAAGATTTCATCATCAACACACCATCTATTACCTTTTGGAGAGTGGTGTCTCCTAGATTGATCGGGGGTTCCCAGACTTGCCTGCCTGCGGCCTGCGGCGTGGCTCGAAGGAGGCCCAGCACGGCCCATCTTCATCAACGCAAGCTCAAGACCCTCCCGAGGGGCCAAGCCTCGTGTGGCGGACGACAAGGAGCTTCCTCAGGCACGGCCTCGTTAGGCTGGCTCATGAGGAGGCGGAGATTTCAAGGCAGGGTACCTCGCGAGGTGCCCATGACGCAAGCCATGACGACCAAGGGCGCCCGATCGAGGCGCCAGCCAGCATGATGTCCTCCTTTCCTCTTTGGTGCAAAGGAGCAAGCGCAGCGAGAGCATCAAGCAAAGGCATCCGTTTGATTGCAACAAGACCAAGACCAGCCCAAAGGCTGGAAGAAGTCATCGTGGAGCCCAAGCAGGCGTCATCACAGAGCCTTTGGCGGCGAGGACCAACTTTAGTCGGGATAAGTGTACCCGTTGTTCCCCTTCAAAATGGCCAATTGTTGGCGCCCTTCCGCTCAATATTTGGGAAGAGGCCGGGGCCTTCGCCTATAAATAGGAGTAGCCACCCCGAGCGAGAGAGATCCGGATCCTCATTAAGAAACAAGTAGCTAGAGCGACTGAACCCCACCTAGCAGTTCATCGCACCCGCCAAGAACAGACCCTCGCGAGGCTGTTCTTCCTTGTATTGTTCCTCATCAGCCCAAGAGGCAATCTACCACACCACACCTTTGGGTAGGGTATTACACCACAATGGTGGCCTGAACGATATAAATCTCGTGTCTCTTGTGCTGTTCCGTTTAGTAGTTTAGGTCCCAGCGATTGGCGAGTGCGAGGCGGTGGAGGTTGGATCTCCGCGCGCACCCAGTGTTGAACCTCAAGGTCTGCGGAACCGAAATCCGACATTTAGCGCGCCCGGTAAGTGCGCGGAATCTGCTGCTTCGTCGCCTCGTTCTTCCCGACCACCGCAACCATATCGGCGCCCGTCGAACCGCGCCGAAGCCGCCCCGCCTCGCATGTCGCCCGACAGCTCCGTCGCGGGCGCCCTTATCGTTCCCGTCACCTGCCGTCAACGCCGCCACCGGCCCGGCGAAACGAGCAAGCAAGCATCGCCCCAGCACCCGTCCATGAGGCGGACGGCCGCGCCGCCACGCTTTCGCTCACCCGCTGGTTCTTCATCACGCGCGCCCAGCAGCGCCATGGAGGACCGGGCTGCACTCATCGCGGCAAGCGAGCTCCGCGCTACCGCCCGTCGGCAGCGTCTCGAAGAATGGCTCGACCGAAGTCGCTGAGCTCGTCCGCGCTGCGAGGCGCCCCACCGTCCGTCTCTCGCCGCGCCGCCCTTGCAGGCGATGAAGCTCCGGCGCCTCAGCCGCCTCCTCCTCAAGAAAGCGCCCAGCCCCAAAGCGCGGCGCCCTGGCGGAACCCGCTCTGCCAGCGCCGGCCGGCGGCAAGCGAGCTGTCAAGAAGTTCCTCGCCCACGAGAAGCTGCCCGAGCGCTCCCCGCTCCAGCACGTCAGGACCCTGCGCTGCCCCCAGCCGTGGCGCAAGGAGGCCCGCAAGACCAAGCTCTCTGTCGTCCGAGGCCCCCCGCGGCCACGGCGGGCTGCCGCGCCTTCACCTCCGAGCTGCGCAGCGTCGCGTGGCCCGCCAAGTTCAAGCCAGACCTGCCTCCTCGCTATGACGACACAGCTGACCCTCGGAGTTCCTCCAGCTCTGAGTGGGCATCGAGGCTGCCAGCAGGGATGAAAAGGTCATGGTGAACTGGTTTCCCATGGCGCTCAGGGCGGAGCCCCTTTGGCTCTGAATCGGCCCAGAGCACGATCTCTTCTGGGCGAGATCGCACCACTTCATCGCCAACTTCCGAGGTACTCGCGACCGGCCACCCGCCGTGGCGACATCGCCGAATCAAGCAGCGGGAAACCCTGCAAAAGTACATCCAGCACTTCAACAACGCGCCTCAAGATCCCCAGGGTAACGGAGGAGGCCATCATCTCTGCCTTCTCCGACGGCGTGCGCGATGTCAAGATGAAGGAGGAGCTAGCGATGCATGAAGATCTGTGCACCTCCTTGGAGCTGTTCAACTTGGCGACCAAGTGTGCCAGGGCTGAGGAGGGGCGCCTCTCCCTCCTCGAGCTGCCCTTGCGGATCGAAGAAAAGAAGTCCAAGGCCAGGGCGTGAAGTGCAAGGGGCTGCCGTACTCATGGCGAACCAGATACCAAGCGAGGCAGAGACAGCCCGAGTCCTCCAAGGGCAGTCGGTACTGCGTGTACCATGACCTCCACACCCACAACACCAATGAATGCCAAGAGCTCTGGGCGTATCACGAAGGAAGGGTCGTGAGCGCCTGGCGCAGCGCCGAGAGACTACTGCCGAGGAGGAGGAAGGAATGCAGGTCGCTGGGAAGACTGCGGCCCGCGCCAAGGGTGGCGCGACCAACCTAGCGAGGAACGTTGGCAAGACCCGCCTCGCGATGGAGGCTGGAGGGATAAGCCTCGCGAGGATCGCCCGCAGGGGAACGCAGGCCTCCCTCCGCTGCCGCCGCAGCCAAGGAGAATTGAGGACCGTCATCAGGACGAGGGGGCTGGGGGCTTCCAGGAACCGCGTGCGATCGCCTGCATCCTGGGCGGAGCTCAAGCCTGACCTCTCGGCGCATCTTCAAGCAGTTCGCCCATAAAGTGAATGCAGTCCTCCCCAAGCTCGAGGCCGCGCGCCCTCTCAGGTGGTCGGCGTGCGCCATCACGTTCAGCTTAGCGGATTAGCTCAAGTGCGCAGCCACAGCCGGAGTTCTCCCGATCCTTTGTTCCCCAATCATCAGCAACGTGCTGGTCACCAAAACCCTCATCGACGGCGGGGCAGGACTCAACGTCCTGTCCGGTGGAAACATTCAACAATCTTCAAGTGCCTTCTGATCGACTTCAGCCAACCAAGCCTTTCTCCGAGTCACAAGCGGCTCCACGGTCCCGATCGGGCAGGTCCGCCTTCCTGTCACCTTGGGGCTCGCGACAACTTCTACACCGAGCTCATCAACCGGCGTCGCCCACATTACGCTGCCGTACAGCGCCATCCTCGGGTACCCGGCGCTGGCCAAATTCATGGCCGTAACCCACCATGGCTACAGCGTCCTCAAGATGCCGAAGCGGTGGGGTCATCACGGTGCCCTGTGAAGAGAGAGGCGAGTGTGCTCCTTGGGCGAGCCTTTCAGCCGCATCGCTGGGCGACCAGGACCACGGCAGGGAGGCCTCCGAGGCCGCAGCCAGAAGAAGAAGACATCGACCGGCCCGGCTCCTCGGGAGGCAGGCCCCTCGAGAACCCGACTGGGGCGGGGAGCCTCCTTCCATTGCATAGGAAGCGTGCTCGGCGCCCTCCTCGAGCCGGGCTCGGGGCTCTCCACGGAGGGCCGCCGACCTTGCCAAGGTCACGAGGGGCGCTTGGGCACTGCGTGGGCGTGCTTGAGCACGTTCCCATAGCGGGGAGCAAGGCAAGGAGGGCCGAACCCTCGGGAGTTCGCCCGGCAAGGCCATTCGGGAGCTACAAGAGTCAAGGATCATGAGGGGCCGCCGCCGCCAGCTGTGGCCCCCATCCAGGCGAGGATGGTGGGCTGCGCATCTGCATCGACATACCGAGGCTCAACCGAGCGCGTCTCAAGCGCCTCGGCCCTCATGAGTGGGACATTGCGAGGCCCGCCCCAGCTACGCAGGCGCATGCCTCACGGCTGCATAAGCGTGGTTGCTGCGCACCGACATCTCATGAGGGCCATCTGGAGGCTCGAGAGGTCGAGCACGCCGCAACCTGGCAGAGATGGAGATGGCCCCGAGGAGCCGCCGGCGCCTCCGGATCCTCCGAGGCCCCGGGCTGGGAGCTCGTGAGATCGGCTCCGCAGCCCACCGAGTCTGCTACACCAACACCTCTTCGTCCCCAACATCACCGGTGACATCTTTAAGTTTATTTCGGTTGGGGCGCCTTGAGGCGCATTATTCCCGGCCGCATGGGTCCGTCCTGCGGCATGTATCCCTTTATTTCATGTCATTAGCCTATCTGTTGGGGCGCCCTCGGCTGCATCATCCCCAAGCCGCTCGGGCCTGTCAGTGGCATGTATCCTTCTTACGTTTTCCTTAGGATTATGCTCTCGTTCCACCATGCTTGTTATTTGGTGCCTTTTCTGGGTGACGGAATCTTGCACGTTAAAGGGGGTGCACGAGCATTGCGACTCGGGGCTCCTACCGGCTCTCCAGCCCTCACCCTCTGGTCTTGTCCATGGCATCGCGACCGGCTTGCCGGTGACGGTGAGACCAGCCCGAGAGCCGGGACCCGAGGACGTAGAGTTTCGTCATCTAACCCAGCTTGCGCGTTAAAGGGGGGTGCCTGAGCATCGCGACTCAGGGCTCCTACCGGCCCTCCGGCCCTCACCCTCTGGTCTTGTCCATGGCATCATGACCTGGCTTGCCAGCGACGGCTGAGACCTGCCCGAGAGCCGGGACCCGAGGACGTAGAGTTTCTTCATCTAACCCAGCTTGCGCGTTAAAGGGGGGGTGCCTGAGCATCGCGACTCAGGGCTCCTACCGGCTCTCCGGCCCTCACCCTCTGGTCTTGTCCATGGCATCGCAACCTGGCTTGCCAGCGATGGCTGAGACCAGCCCGAGAGCCGGGACCCGAAGACGTAGAGCACCGGCATCTGGCCAAATTTGCAGGAACACACTCGAAGATAAGGCCCAGAGCAGGTGCAACCGCCTTGAGGTAGGGCCCGTGAGTCCCGCTGGCTCACGGGTGCCCAGATACACCTCGTCCAGCCCTACCGTGCCAGCCACGTGTCAAGGTGGGGCTGTATACACCAGGGGCTCCTCGAGGGGAGCCCCCTCCCACGTACCAGTGGAAGCACCATGCTCCTTGTTGGTGGCGACAACTTGCCGAGGCGGCTATGCCCGTCGCATCTTGAGCGCTATGCTCATGCTGGTGATAAACAAGCGAGGTGGCCTCGGGTCGCATCAACCTCGAGGAGCCCAGGCTCGGTGTCGGCCTCATCATAGCGCCTCCCCTCGGGTGCGCTTGCTTGAGGCTGAGCGACGGGGCTGCGCTGGGTCACGCCACGCGACGCCACCCAGCCCAGCCCGGGCCTGGTTCCTCTGACGTCACTCCCGGCGGAGCCAAGGTGCGAATGCCGTTTGGCGTCAAGGGGACTCCTGAGCATCGTGACTCGAGGAGCCTAGCTGATCACGTAGCCCCGCACCCCTTAGTTAGAAGGCTAACGACGGTTGAGGTATCTTGGGGCGGGCTCTGCAGGCGTAGAACGGTAGATCCGCCCGCGTCTCACCTCCCTACTTGCTGTTAAGTGCGCCAAGGGGACTCCCGAGCATCGTGACTCGGGAGCCTAACTTCACGTAGCCCCTCACTCCTTGGTCCCGTCCTGGTTTCGGTCGGGGCTAATGGCGACTTCAGGTATCTGTGGGGCAGACTCTGCGGCATAGAACATAAGCAAGTAGGAAGCGCAAATTTCAAGGAATTCAAAAGCAAATATTACAGTCCACACTGTTATCACAATACCAAATGCAAGTTTCGCGCCTCCCCGAGGCATGATACATGTCAGGAATTAAAAGCGGGGACAGGAGCCACAGCGGAGTCACTTGTCGTGGTGGAGCAGCGGAGTGGGTTCGCCTCGTGGAGTAGCAGGCGGCAACGCCTCGCTTGGCTTGGTCTGAAGGCCGGAACTTCCCCATGAGCCTCAGCGCGACCCTTCACAGCCTCGGCGTGGCAGCTGCATGCTCGCCGCTTCTTGGCTCCAGCCAGGCTGTCGGTCGGCGCTAGGATCACGAAGGTAGATGTGGGTGAGGACCCACGTCAGCGCCATGAGAAGACAAGACAGCGCCTCGGCCTCGGCCGTGGGGCCAAGGCCAAGGTGACATCTTCAAGGCGCGAACCAGGAAGGAAGCAGCTTGGCGGGACCATCCTCGGCGCTGGCAGCGGACTCTCAAGCCCCACGTCAGAAAGCGTCTTGACAAAAGCGAGCCTTCACCTCCATATCCGTGAAGGCCACGCGATCTTCTGCAAGAACCCGCGCCTTGTCGTCTAGCTCGACCTTCCTCGCCTCCAGCTCCTGCTCCAGCACGCCTAGGCGGTCGTGGCGCTTCTTGAGCCTGGCCTCCCGGTCCTTGACGGCCGCCTTGCGAGCCTTCAAGCTTTCCTCCTGCTCCTGGCGGAGGCGGGCCTCCTCGGCAAGCTGGTTCTGCAGGCCCTTCAGCTCGCTCTCCAGCGTCTCACAGCGACCCTGGATGCTAGCTGCCTCCCCCAGGGCAGCATCGCGGGCAATCTTCGCCTCACGGACAACCTGCTTCTCCTCGTCGCAAGCCGTCGAGGCTGGACCAGCGCCGCCCAATTGAAGCATCGGGCGAATCCAGCGAAGCCAGCTCCAAGCGCCCGGCCATCAGACGGGAGTCGGCGCCCAGAAGATCCTGACGCAGGCGGTCCAGTCCGGCAACGGCGCGATCCAGAACAACATTCGGAGGAGCAGCGGTCGGGTAGGAGGAGAAGACGGCTGTGTGACCACTGCGCCCTGAGGCGGAACCAGCGGCGCCACGGCGACAGTGGAGGCAGCGCCAAGCAAAGGCACCTCGGAGTCGTGCAGGTCAAGGGGGCTGAGCTTCGCCCGGCCAGGCTCAGCCGAACCTCGCGAGGACGCCCGGGCAGAGAGGCCAGCGTCACGATCACCTTCTTTCTCGGGCGGAGGCACCGCCACGGATGGGGCCTCAGGAGCCCCCTTCAGCTTCTTCGCCGCGGGTGCCAGCCTGGCCGAAGGACATGGACATCAGATCTCGTCGACGGAGCAATAATCAAGACGGGAAGCAGGCACTTACAGGTCGTCGCTGGTGGACTCGAGCAGCCTCCGGCCGAATTTAAAGCCCGCAAGCCGGCTGCAAGGGTCGGCTTCAAGGGGCCCGGGAGCAGGAGGTGCGTCTGCGGATCGCCCCGGGGCCGGGGCGGACCCGCGGGGAACTATCCCAGTCCGGTCCTTCTTCGGGATCGGGGGCATGCTTCCGCCTCCCTGCTCATCCTCATCCTCGTCGTCGTCACTCTGGGGGAGGCGGAGAGTGCGGGACCTGCGCCGAAGGGGAGGAGCCCTTGACTCCGCCCCCAAATCAACCCCCTCTCCCGGCTCTCTTTCCTCCACCTCTTCGCTGGAGTCGGCAGAGGACACGTCCACCAGGTCCTCTGGAGCCTCCACGGGCACGGGCCCATCCCCATTGAAGATAGGCATGGACCCCACTACCTGCTCCCAATCCTCGCGAAGGAACAAGGGCGCGGGGGCGCCCTCCAGTCTCGCCACATCACCCCCAACCAAGGACTGGAGGACCGCCGCCAGATCCTCGTCGGCCAGGACCACGGGGCTCGAGTGAGGCCTCCACATCGGAAGAAGCAAATCTTGTGAAGCGGGCAGTTGATGCTCAGAACTCCCCTCGGCGAGCGGCCTTGCAGTCAGCCGCCGTTGCCACGCTGGCCGGCTTCAGATCTGCGTCCATCTTCTCCGGCACCAGCTTCGGGCGGGGATCCAGAAGCTCCACTCGGGACCAGTCGTCGGAGCTCGCGGGGTGCTCCGTGGGCAGGAGCAGCCGAGGGTGGATGCGCCTAGCATCCACCAAGACCCACTGCTCTGAAGCCCTCAATCCGCTTCGAGGGTTTGAAATGGCGATGGCTCCGCCCGTATCACGAAGCTTCGCGCCTGAGGCGGAACCACGGGAGGTTCGGAGGAGAAATAGTGGCGCAGCAAGGCCACGAGGCTTCACCCCAACGTGGGCCTCACAATAGTAGGCGAAGATTGCGAGAAGAAGGGCGGAGTTGGGATGGAGGTGCAGAGCTTGAATGTTGTAGTGACGGAGGACGGAGAAGAAGAACTCAGAAAAGGGAGGCACCAGACTAGCAATAATGGCGCTCACGAAGAACGGGTAGAAGGTACTCCCCGACCCTCAGGGGCGGAAGAGCCGGCCTTGAACGCCTCCGTCCCGTTGACGCCCTGTGCCTCCGCCATCCGGCGCACCAGGGCGAGGCTCGCCCCTGACACATTTGGCGGGTCCAAGGCAGGAGAGTACCAAGCTCCGGCGGGGCTTGGCGGCGCCATGATGGCTAGGAACGCATGGCGGAGTGGATATGAAGATCTTGGAAGCAGAGAGGAGAGGCGCAAGAAAGGGGATCTAAGAAGCAACTGGAGAAAGTAAAGGAGGCAAGGGAGATGCCGCTCTGTTATCAACTCACGCGGTTGCAGAGGCGGACGCGTCCAATCAACCGCCACGCGGCGCCCACGGCCGCAGGCTGTTAGAGGCCCGCGACGCTCGACTGCTGCCCTTCGCCCCTCCGCTCGGCCAAGTTCGAGGCGCGCCGTGGGCCGGGGGCTCTTGTCGGCGTTACAGGAATGGGGTCCCAGACTTGCCTTCCTGCGCCTGCTGGCGTGGCTCAAGGAGGCCCAGACGACCCATCTTCATCAGCGCAAGCTCAAGACCCTCGCGAGGGCCAAGCCTCATGAGGCGGACGACAAGGAGCTTCCTCGAGCACGGCCTCGTCAGGCTGGCTCATGAGGAGGCGGAGAGTTCAAGGCAGGTACCTCCCGAGGTGCCCATGACACAAGCCATGACGACCAAGGCGCCGGTCGGCGCCAGCCAGCGAGATGTCCTCCTTTCCTCTTTGGTGCAAAGGAGCAAGCGCGGCGAGAGCATCAAGCAAAGGCATCCGTTTGGTGCAACAAGACCAAGACCAGCCCAACGGCTGGAAGGGAGTCATCGTGGAGCCCAAGCAGGCGTCAATACCAGAGCCTTTGGCAGGCGAGGACCAACTTTAGTCAGGATAAGTGTGCCCGCTGTTCCCCTTCAAAATGGCCAATTGTTGGCGCCCTTCCCGCTCAATATTTGGGAAGAGGCTCAGGGCCTTCGCCTATAAATAGGAGTAGCCACCCCCAGGGCAGAGAGATCCGGATCCTCCTTAAGAAACCAGTAGCTAGAGCGACTGAACCCCACCTAGCAGTTCATCGCACCCACCAAGAATAGACCCTCGCGAGGTTGTTCTTCCTTGTATTGTTCCTCATCAGCCCAAGAGGCAATCTACCACACCACACACTGGAGTAGGGTATTACACCACAATGGTGGCCTGAACCAGTATAAATCTCGTGTCTCTTGTGCTGTTCCGTTTAGTAGTTTAGGTCCCAGCGATTCGGCGAGGTGCGAGACGGTGGAGGGTTGGATCTCCACGTGCACCCCAGTGTTCGAACCTCAAGGATCTGCCGGAACCCGAAATTCGACAGTCACTTGAGAGCCTCCGTCAAGATTGTGGAGTTGAACCAAGGAGTTTGTACGGGCAAGGAGATCGCCTACTTCGTGAAGATCTACCCTAGTGAGGCAAGTCCTTCATGGGCGATGGCCATGGTGGGATATACAAGGTTGCTTCTTCGTGGACCCTTCGTGGGTGGAGGCCTCCGTGGACTCGCGCAACCGTTACCCTTCGTGGGTTGAAGTCTTCATCAACGTGGATGTACGATAGCACCACCTATCGGAACCACGCCAAAAATCTCCGTGTCTACATTGCGTTTGCTCCCTCCAAACTCCTCCATGTACCTTCATGTGCAATGTTTTACATTCCGCTGTTATACTCTTAGACTTGCATGAGTAGGTTGATTGCTTGACTTTTTCTAAGTTGCTAAAATCTGCCAAGACTTAAAATTGAAAAAGGCTAGATTTTTATTTGGCCAAGTAGTCTAATCACCTCCTTCTAGACATACTTTCGTTCCTACAAGTGGTATCAGAGCTTTGGTCTCCATTTTCCTTGATTTCCATAGCTCTTGGTGATCATAGCCTTGGTTTCACAACCTAGGAGAGTATGGCGTCTAGCGAGGGAAATTACCACCGTAGAGTTCCTCACTTTGATGGTACTAATTTTGCTAGTTGGAAGCATAAGATGAAAATGCATATTCTTGGACATAACCCCGCCATTTGGGCCATTGTGTGTAATGGCTTGCAAGGTGAATTCTTTGATGGGAGAGAACCAAACCGTGAAGCAACCACGAAAGAGTTGAAGATGCTGCAATACAACGCTCAAGCTTGCGATATCCTCTTCAACGGATTGTGCCCCGAAGAATTCAACAAAATCAGGCGTCTTCATAATGCAAAGGAAATTTGGGATACTTTGATTTATATGCATGAAGGTACCGACTCCTTCAAGGAATCCAAATTGGATGTGCTCCAAAGTCAACTTGACAAGTTCAAAATGAAGGATGGTGAAGGTGTCGCTGAAATGTACTCTAGACTTGCTCTCATCACAAATGAGATTGCCAGCTTAGGAAGTGAAGAGATGACCGATAGATTCATCATCAAGAAGATCCTAAGAGCCTTGGATGGAAAATATGATACCGCGTGCACATTGATCCAAATGATGCCCAATTACAAAGATCTCAAGCCAAGGGAAGTCATTGGAACATTTTTTTCTCATGAGATGTCACTCAAGGATAAGGAAGAGATTCACAAAAAGTCAAGTGGTGCTTACAAAGCCTCATGTGATGCTCCTACATCATCAAGTGAGAAACAAACCTTCAATGAGGAATTGAGCCTAATGGTGAAGAACTTCAAAAAGTTCTACAAGAGTAGAAGCAAGGAAAGAAGTTCCAAGTCAAGGTCCTACAATGACAAAAGATCTGCGAGTCGTGAGCGTAATTGCTACAATTGTGGAAGACCCGGACACTACTCCAATGAGTGTACAAACCCTACAAAAGAAGAGAAGATTCACCCAAAAGGAGAAGTAGAAGAGAAGAATCACCACCAAGAGAGAGGAGGAGTAGATATGATCGTTATGAATGAAGAACCTCTCAGAGAAGAAAATATTCGGAGAGGAAGGACAAATCATCAAAGAGCTACATAAAACGAAGACATCAAGCTGACGTTGGTGAATGGGTATCCGGCACCGAACCCGACCATCACTCCAAAAGAAGTTATCACTCCGACTCCGAATATACTCAACATGAAGGTGTTGCCGGTCTAGCACTTGTGTCAACCAACTCCTATGACATATTTGACTCACCAAACGAAGGAATTGGAATATGCTTCATGGCTAAAGGTCCAAAGGTATCACACCCCGAGTATGTTGATTTCAGTAGTGATGAAGATGATTTGCTAGGTGATAATGATTTACTTGTTGACAACTCTAGTGATGAAACTATGATGAACTTTCTATTAATCATGCTAATCAAGATAAAATGAATGATGATGATAAGAAGGAGATTGAGCGTCTAACTATAGAGCTAAACACTCTTAAGTTAGCTCATGAAACTAACTTGGAGGATCATCAAGAACTTTTAAAGACTCATGAGAAGTTACGCTTTGAAAAGCTCAACCTTGAGCAAGAGCATGGGTTCTTAAAAGCAATCAATGATGATCTTCGCAAGAAAGTTGTTCTTAAATTGCCAAGCATTTACTATTGTCTACTTACATGCCACAAGTTAAATCTAGCAACAAGAGTAAGAAAGATTCTTCCTCTAGTAGTAACAATAATCATGTTAAATCCAATGTTGTTGCTTCTAATAGTTCTCTTGATTCCACTAATGATTCTCTTAGCCAAGTTACACTTGAGCAAGAAAATATCTTATTAAAGGGAATTATAGAGATAGGTGTTTACAAGAGCCTTGCTTGGGAGTAAGCAATTTGAGGAAATTATACGCAAGCAAGGAAGGCACGGAATAATCAAGGTGTTGGTTTTGAACGAAAGTTCAATGCCAATGGAGTTGAGTGGGAAGAAGATCAATACCCCAAGATGAAGTTTGTTCCTCAATGAGATAAGTATGATCCTACTTCTTTCCAAGGGACACAAGCTCAAGATGATCTTCCACCACAGGACCACAAGCAAAAGGGCAAGGACAAGCTTCAAGAGGAGATTGATGCATTTGAATAAGCTCCTAAGGCCTTGGTCAAGTGGGTTCCCAAGACTACATCAAGTTCTACTTCATCAAGTATGATTACAACTCCAAGGATTTCCATCAAGATGATGTGGATCCCGAAGAAGAAGAACTAGAGAGTTCTTGAGGGTGACTCCGCCAACATACTTCACTCATATAATTTTGGCGAGGACAAGTGCAAACAACTTTCACATCTTGCACTAGTTCAAGGAGTCACAAACCCTCTTGTTGGTAATACAAGGGACAAGGTAACCTAATGCTTTCATGGACATCATCTTGTGTGAAGATCACTCTATGTCTATGGATATCCTTGTTTGTTCCTTGTGGGACTAACCCGTGTAGGTATTGAAAGTGCAACTCACTCCAATGGGTTGCTCCAAATGATCTACATCAACATTGAGCATCCACATCTTCAACATCTACATGAAGTCATCATCGACAAAACCCAAGGTTAGTTCATCCCTCTTAGGGGGGATATCACATCTAGGTGGGAGCTTTACTCTAACAATTGAGCTAAAGCAACTCTAATGGTGTGAACACAACAATGCTTTATGTAAAAGTGGTAACCCCACTTGAGCCTAAACGATGAGTATGACCTATGATCAAATGTTCCCATTTGACTCCTAAGTCAATATACTCATATATAGATGACCTAGTCATCGCCAATGGCTTGATAGATGCTAGAGTGTTTGTGCATGCTTTGTCACATATTTCATTTGCCATTTTATTGTGTGAGCATGTTGATTGCATATTTTACTCATTCGAGGACATCCATTTGTTGCTTTGATTGTTTGCCTTTTTCTTTTGCCAAATGGATGGACAAGAATGCCTAGGAACTTCCTCTAGCTGTCTTTGCTTTTCTCATCTCGAACTCTATTCATGCTACATCACAAATTTTGATCAAGTCAAATTCAACCATTCTGTGTGAGGAGCACTCTGAGTCCTCGATTCGTCATAGAACTTCCAAAACCTCTCTGTGTATTTCGGTCCGACCGATTCATCCTTTTCGGTTTAACTGAGTTCACTGAGTTGATCTAGGTTTTCAATCTCAATGCAACCGATTAGAACCTTTCGGTCACATCGAGTTGAAGTAACCGCTTGCGATTCTGCATCTCGGTGCCACGGAGTTGTTCCACTCGGTCACACCGATAGTGTCAGGATATATATATATACCGACGGGTGAGATTTTGGAAATTTCTTCAAAACCCCTCAGCCCACGCGTGTCCAGCTCTGCCGCCTCGGGTCTCTGGATCATCCTCTCATCGCCAGCGACCTCCCGCCGCTGTTCTCCATCACCGTCAATGGATTTCAATGCCGTCGTTGCCGCCGTAGTGAGCTCATCGCCGAACTAGGGTATGAGTTCGACCCCTTGTGCATTCTTTTTACCTCCGATTCTGAGCACAAGGTCGATGCCATGTTCTTTACCACGTATGAGATCAATCTATCTAGAGAAAACCTCCATTAGATTAGGTTTGATTCGGAAAATTAGGGTTAGGTTTCCGCCGAACTCATCTCGGACCGACCGAGTTGTAGAAATCGGTCTCACCTATTTGGCCTAGGCCATAACATTTGCACTTTTCGGTCTGACCGAAAGTTGCAAATCGGTGTGACCGAGTTCAACTCTCTGTGAAACCCTAGCAATCTCGGAGTCACCAAACTGTGTCTCAGTCTGACCAATTTCACAAGTTTAGACTCCAAAAGTTGCTTCGGTGTCACCGAGTTTAACAAATCGGTAGCTCCGAAATGCTTTCCGTGGAAAACTAAAACTAAGTTTTTGACTCATTTGTTTTGCAAAAATTCTGCACTTTGTGATGCTCATCCACTCTACCTCATCTATATCTATTCACAGGGTCTGTTGTTAGTTTGCTTTGCTAGTATGTCTGATCAGAGTGATTGCCAGAACAAGTCAGAAGAGCAAGTGAACATGAGCGAGGGCACTAGTCCCTCTAGTAGCTATGATGAGGGCAGTAGGAGCACTCCAAGAAATTTGCCCAAAGCAGCTACAAGGTCAGGGAAGAAGAGAACCTCAGACTCAAAGGATGAGGATTATGTGGTTGTTCAGGAAGAGGTCAGCTCCAAGAAGAAAGTGCTAAAGAAGGAATATGGAGTTGCTGCTGCAACAAAACCTGTTATGCACAAGAAAGCACCTGCCAAGAGAGTTCGTATGTCTAAGGCCAGAGCCTTCACTCATGACACTTCCAAATCAACTGGAGGAGAGGCTGTTGGTGAGGGCAAGTAGAAGAAGGAAAGGAAGAGAGGAAGGTGGTGCAAGAAAGTGGATCCCATGGCAGAATTTGAGAGGCATTCATCTGATGAGGAAGAAGAAGAAGAAGATGCTGCACCAGCATCAAAGTCTTAAAAGCTGATGGGGGATGCCATCAAGTCTGGGGCTGCCCCTTCAAAGCCCAAGACTTCCCCAAAGCTTCTGCTCCAGCTCCAAAGCCCAAGAGGAGCACAAGGAACATTTACACTCTTGAGAAGAACAAGGCCCAAAGGTGCACGAGATGGATGAAGAAGATGCTGAAGCCCAAGTGCTTAGGAAGCTCAAACCTAAGATTCCAGATCATGATGATAATCATCCTATGGTAGAAGAGATGAAGATCACGAAAGATGCAGGTCTCAGAATTTGGAGACAGTCTGATCCATATGCTTCAAGGAGAAGAACTATTGTGGACTACGGGTTTCATACCAAAGAGCAGCAGGATTTCTATGAAACCATCTTGCTTGATAAGAAGCCCATTGCGTGTGATATGAAGTGGGCTGATTGGGAGTACATCGATGAGAATGAAGACCACTTTCCAGGAGTGCATGAGAGCTTCTGATCATGTGGAGTGGACAAGTTTGTGGGACTGAACCTTAACAAATGGAATGATGAACTCATCATGCAATTCTACTCCACTGCTCACTTCTATCCTGATGGAAGAATAGTTTGGATGTCTGAGGGTACTAGGTACCAATCAACTGTTGATGAGTGGGCCAAATTGATCAATGCCCCTGAAGAGCATGAAGATGACTTGGATGTCTATGCCAAGAAGAAGAAAGACCACAACTCTATGGCCAACATGTACAAGGAGATTCCAGACAAAGCTTTGGAAACTCATAAGCTTGGGCATGTACATTATTTGTTGTCTGGATTAGCTACTATCAACACTATATTGAGGCATACATTGTTTCCCAAATCTGGAGATCACAAGATGACCAGAGGTCATTCAATCAACTTGCTGCAGATATTTGATGTGCCTCAGAAATTCAAAGTTATGAGCCTCATTGTTGAAACAATCAAGAGGACAGCTGCAGATCAGAAGAGATCTTGTGGGTATGCTCCACATATTCAGGTGCTCATCAACTCCAAGATGGGCACAGGAACCTATCTATTGGATAAGGAGTATCTACCCTTGAGACCAGATTTTGAGGACAACACTGTTGTCATGAATGAAGAGGATCCTACATCTGCGCAAGCACAAGAAAAGAGAGAGAAGGCAAAGGTTGAGAAGGCTGCAAAGATGCCAAGTGTTGAAGAGGCATCTCAAGTGTTTCTAAAGAGCAAACAAGATCAGCTTGCTTACCTGATTCAAGCAACTTTGAGGATTGAGAAGGGCTTGGCCACCCTGACTCAAAATCAGGAGAGCTTGGAGAGGATAATTGAGACAAAATTCTATGATCTTGATCTTAAAGTGACAGAGATGCAGACAGTTGTTGAGCAGCTCCAAGAAGAAGCTGAGGAGAGGAAAGGGCAGGCTACCACAGATGCCTTTCAGAGAGTGCCCAGAGGTCAGAGGTCTGTTGCAGTGCCCATGGCTGACACTAGAGCTACCACCTCCAGTTGCAACTCCACCAGCTCCAACAACTTCTACAGATGCTTTCATCCTTGGAGTCCTCTCAACACCACCTCCCGAAGATCAAGCCTAGAGAGATGCATAGCACTATGCATTTTCAAACTTTTTGGTAACTTATTGCCAAAGGGGGAGAAATGTATAGATCATAGGCTTCGAGAGAGAGTGTTTTTGCTTATTTTGTCTCTCTTGCTATTTGGTTGATACTTTTGTGTGCTTGCTTAATACTCTATGTTTATGTGTGTGAGATACTTGTATGATCATGTGTTTAATCATATCCTACATTAATGCTTGCGCTGACTGATGTTATCTTTTATATCTCTTGTATGATCATTCACTTTGCTTAGTGATGAGTGCATGTTTTACCTTATATAATTTTGAACGCTCCACCAAGATGTATGTGACATCAAGAGTAACCCATGATCCTAATCGATTATGCATTTGCATTCAAAAGCAAATTTTAAATAATGCACAAATTTAGGGGAGCTCTTGCTTATCACATACTTCTCAAAGCGACGATGTATTTCAATTCTTATTATCATTTGTCGAAGCTTTGATCTATATGTTGTCATCAATTACCAAAAAGGGGCAGATTGAAAGTGCAACTATCCCTGGGTGGTTTTGGTAATTCCTAACAACATATAGCTCATTGACCTAATGCTATTTCAGATGATCATTTCAGAAAGTTCAATGTTTGGCATGGCATGGATTAGGAATGTGTACCCCTCAAAATTCTGAGGACACATATTGGCTCAAGATCAAGACTCTACATTTTCATTTTAGTGATCCAAGATCACATTGAGTCCATAGGAAAAGCCAATACTATTAAAAGGGGATGAGGTGTTGCTTAATGGCTTGCTTGCTCAAAATGCTTAGTGATATGCTCCAAAAGACCTCAACCACTTTCTTATATCCACATATGTCCCAAACCAAAATTCAAACTCGGCCCTACCAAAATTATCTATCCGACGCCACCGAGTTCACTTGACATAGCCACTGCCAGAAATCCTAGTCTTTTCGGTCTCACCGATATGGATCTCGGTCTCACCGAGATGGGATTGCAAAATCTTTGTTTCCTTTCGTAACATTTCAGTCTAACCGAGATGAGCGATTGGTCCCACCGAGTTCACAATGCAAACTCTCTGTTTCCCTTTCATAACGTTTCGGTCTCACCGAAATGAGCGATTCGGTCCCACGGAGTTTACCTGACCAACTCTCTGTTTGCCTATTACAGAAATCGGTCCTACCGAGTTTATGTGATCGGTCTCACCGAGATTAGGTTATGCCCTAACCCTAATGAAATCGGTCCCACCGAGTTGACATGTCGGTCCCATCGAAAATCGTAACGTTCACATTTTGAACTAAATCGGTCTAACCGAGTTTCATGATTCGGTCTCACCGAGTATGGTAAATTGTGTGTAACAGTTAGATTTTGTGTGGAGGCTATAAATACCCTTCCACCCACTCTTGATTCCTGGAGAGAGCCAACAGAACGTGCCTACACTTCCAGCATACATTTTCTGAGAGAGAACCACCTACTCATGTGTTGAGACCAAGATATTCCATTCCAACCACAAGAATCTTGATCTCTAGCCTTCCCCAAGTTGCTTTCCACTCAAATCATCTTTCCACCAAATCCAAATCTGTGAGAGAGAGTTGAGTATTGGGGAGACTATCATTTGAAGCACAAGAGCAAGGAGTTCATCATCAAGACACCATCTATTACCTTTTGGAGAGTGGTGTCTCCTAGATTGGTTAGGTGTCACTTGGGAGCCTCCGTCAAGATTGTGGAGTTGAACCAAGGAGTTTGTACGGGCAAGGAGATCGCCTACTGTGAAAGATCTACCCTAGTGAGGCAATTCCTTCGTGGGCGATGGCCATGGTGGGATAGACAAGGTTGCTTCTTTGTGGACCCTTCGTGGGTGGAGCCCTCCGTGGACTCGCGCAGCCGTTACCCTTCGTGGGTTGAAGTCTCCATCAACGTGGATGTACGATAGCACCACCTACTGGAACCACACAAAAAATCTCCGTGTCTACATTGCGTCTGGTCCCTCCAAACTCCTCCCTTTACCTTCATGTGCAATTGTTTTACATTCCGCTGCTATACTCTTAGGCTTACATGTGTAGGTTTATTGCTTGACTTCTTCTAAGTTGCTAAAATCTGCCAAGACTTAAAATTGAAAAGGGCTAGATTTTTATTTGGTCAAGTAGTCTAATCACCCCCCGCTAGACATACTTTCGATCCTAAAAAAAGCACAATGAGAAAATCCTTTAGGTCATTCAGAGGTGGACCACCTTGCACAACACGGTGAAGAACGTTACCGAGCACCAGGCAATCTGCGCCTTCAAGGCCGGAGTTAGATACCGGAGTTGAATATGAAGTTTGGCGAACTAAGGCCCCGACTCTCACCCGGGCTATGGACATAGCCAACCGGTACACCAGCAGTTAAGAGGAAGACCGACTAAGGAGCAGCAAAAGTCGGGCATGCGATGCTCATCATTGAACAATAAGGGCAAGAAACACAAGAGGAAGGCAGACGCAGAGGAAGCGCCGAGGCTGCGGCTCTGGCCGGACAAGGCAAAAACAAGAGCTCCCAAAGAAAATAAAGATTGGAAGGGAAGAAGCAAGTCACCATGAAGAGTGACATCCTCGACCAACCTTGCCAGATCCATATGAAGAAAGATAGGCAGGGTAATTTGATATTTCCCAAGCACACCACTTGGGAGTGCCGACTCCTTAAGCAAGAGATGCGGCAGGATTCCTCCGGGGAAAAGGATGAAGATGACGATGAAGGAGGCAAGGGTACTTCGTGTACCCCAACATCAAGAACGCCTTGATGATCTTTGCCGACGCCGAGAGCAAGAGTCGCCTCAAAGTCATTAACCGAGAGGTCAACATGGCAGTTTCGACCGTCACCAAGTACCTCGATTGGGCCAAGACACCGTGATCTTTGATGAGTCAGATCACCCATCCCACATAGCGACCCTCGGGCGGCAGGCCTTGGTGGTTGACCCGATCGTTGGTGGAGTCTGATTTCGAAAGTCCTAATGGACGGCGGCGTGGGCTTAACATCATTTACGCCGACACCGGAGGTAATAGGCATTCCGATGACCTGACTCAGCATGAGCAACATGCAGTTCCACGGGGTAATACCCGGGAAGAATGCCAAATCACTCGGGCAAATTGCCCTCGATGACGTATTTGATGAAGAGAAGAACTTTCAAAAGGAACGACCGACTTTCGAAGTAGTAGACTTCCGAAGCGCTTACCACGCCATCCTGGGTAGGCCAACCTACGCTTGTTTCATGGACCATCCATGTTATGTGTATCTTAAGCTTAAGATGCCAGGGCCGAAAGGCGTGATCACTATCACGGGCAATCGGAAGTTGGCCGAAGAGTGCCTCCAGAAGGGCTCACAGATTGCTAATGAACAGATGGCGATGGCCAAGTTGGACGAGTACAAGAAGGCGGTAGATTCAAGCGAGTTCTTGAAGTCCAAGAAGCCGACTTTGGAATCCACTTTTCGGTCGGCAGGGGAGACGAAGCCAGTGCACATCCACCTTGAGGAACCAAGCGCTGCCCTGACCAACATCTCCACCACCCTTGACAACAAATAGGAAGCCGAGCTCGTCCAGTTCCTCCGTCAGAACTGGGACATCTTCGCATGGAAGCCTTCTGACATGTCGGGTGTTCCCAGGGAGCTGGTCGAGCACAGACTCCGTGTTGACTCAATGATGAAACCTGTCAAAGAGCACCTTCGACGGTCTTCCACCAAGAAGCGCAAGGCAATTGGCGAGGAGATAGCGCGGCTCTTGGCCGCCGAATTCATCCTAGAGGTGTACCACTCCGAGTGGCTCACCAACGTTGTCATGGTGCTGAGGAGAAATAACTCTCTCCAAATGTGTATCGATTACAAGCACATCAATCGGGCATGCCCGAAAGATCATTTCCCTCTCCCTCTCATATATTAGATAGTAGATTCTACTGCAGGGTGTGAGTTGTTGTCGTTTCGGATCGCACTCCGAGAAAAGGTTTACATGGATGACATCATGGTCAAGTCCAGAAAGGTTTTGACCTCCGACCGACCTCGGTGAGACCTTGCTAATTTGTGCACTTTTGGAATCAAGCTCAACCCACATAAGTGTACATTTAGCGCACCACAGTGCAAATTACTCGGCTTTCTCATTTCCGAATGTGGGATCGATGCCAATCCTAAGAAGATTGGGGCCATCATCCAAATGAGGCAATGATTATTACCCACAAGTATAGGGGATCACAACAGTTTTCGAGGGTAGAGTATTCAACCCAAATTTATTGATTCGACACAAGGGGAGCCAAAGAATATTCTCAAGTATTAGTAGCTGAGTTGTCAATTCAACCACACCTGAAAGACTTAATATCTACAGCAAAGTATTTAGTAGCAAAGTAGTATGGAAGTAATGGTAACGGTGGCAAAAGTAACAGTAGCAGTTTTATGGCAATCGTAACAGTGGCAACGGAAAAGTAACAAATCAAAGATCAATATGAAATGAGCTCGTAGGCAATGGATCAAGATGGATAATTATGTCAGATGTCATTCATCACGCAACAGTTATAACCTAGGGTGACACAGAACTAGCTCCAATCCATTAATATAATGTAGGCATGTATTCCGAATATAGCCATACGTGCTTATGGAAAAGAACTTGCATGACATCTTCTGTCCTACCCTCCCGTGGTAGCGGGGTCCTAATGGAAACTAATGGATATTAAGGCCTCCTTTCAATAGAGAATCGGACCAAAGTATTAGCACTTAGTGAATACATGAACTCCTCAAACTACGGTCATCACCGGGAAGTGTCCCGACTATTGTCACTCCGGGGTTGCCGGATCATAACACGTAGTAGGTGACTATAACTTGCAAGATAGGATCAAGAACACAAATATATTCATGAAAACATAATAGGTTCAGATCTGAAATCATGGCACTCGGGCCCTAGTGACAAGCATTAAACATAGCAAAGTCATAGCAACATCAATCTTAGAACATAGTGGACACTAGGGATCAAACCCTAACAAAACTAACTCGATTACATGGTAAATCTCATCCAACCCATCACCGTCCAGCATGTCTATGATGGGTTTACTCACGCACGGCGGTGAGCATCATGAAATTGGTGATGGAGGATGGTTGATGATGATGATGGCGACGATTTCCCCTCTCTGGAGCCCAAAACGGACTCCAGATCTGCCCTCCCGAGGAAGAATAGGAGGTGGCGGCGGCTCCCTTCGTAAAATGCATGAATCCTTCTCTCTGATTTTTTTCTCCCCGAACGTGAGGTCGGTGGAGCTTCGTGGGACCCACAAGACAGGGGGGCACGCCCAGGGGGGTAGGGTGCGCCCCCACCCTTATGGAAAGGTGGTGGGTCCCCCTCGGTTGATTCTTTCGCCAATATTTTTATTCATTCCAAAATATTCTCCGTGAAGTTTCAGGTCATTCCGAGAACTTTTATTTCTGCACAAAATAACACCATGGAGATTCTGCTGAAAACAGTCTCACCAAGGTTAGTTCCATTGATATCATGCAAATTAGAGTCCAAAACAAGGGCAAAAGAGTTTGGAAAAGTAGATGGAGACATGTCAACTCCCCCAAGCTTAACCCATTGCTTGTCCTCAAGCAATTCAGTTGACAAACTGAAAGTGATAAAGAAAAACTTTTATAAACTCTGTTTGATCTTGTTGTTGCAAATATGTAAAGCCAGCATTCAGGTTTTCAGCAAAGATTATGAACTAACCATATTCACAATAACATTTAGGTCTCACATTTACTCATATCAATGGCATACTCAACTAGCAAGCAATAATAATAAATCTCGGACGACAACACTTTTTGAAAACAATCACACTACCGCAGGATGCTGCTAACATGACAGTACAATCAGAGACCCTTCGAGAAACTGTGTGTGATGCAATAATCGCAAATGGTGCTGTATGAAAACCGTCGTAAATGATGCAAAATCTTTGCGATGGAGGATGCATCAAACACGGTTCAGATTTTAGTTGCGCAGCGATGCGGGACATACGTTCAGCTCGCTTAACTGCTTGCAATTATGAGGAACAAAAGAAACGGGCAGCCAGATGAAGGTGTGTGCGATGTACAGCATACGGTTCACTCGGATGAACTGTTTGTGATTAGGCAACACAAAAGAAACGGTCAGCAAGATTCAAGGTGTGTGCGATATACCGCATGCGGTTCACTCGGATGAACTGTTTGTGTTGAGACATGAGAACAGAAACTGTTCAAATGAACAAGATGTGTGTGATACGAGGCAAACAGGTCTGTAATCAGAAACGTGTGCGAAGACCGATAAGAACACAGACGATTACTGCTAACAAGCTGTGTGTGTTGTGAGCAAACGATTGCTGGTATACAATTGTGATTGATTGATGAAAACATCACCGACGGGTTCCATTGTTTAGTCTGTGTGCGATGTGATTTTCTTTGTCCGCACACCATCTACGCTCTGTCTACAGAGCATCAACATATATACTTAAAAAGACAACATTGCATAACCAAAGTAAGCATACAATTACACAAGTGACTACACACATAACATTTGCACACACCAAAGTAAGCAATTACATGCATACTAAAGTAGGAGAAACGAGGATCTAATCATATACTTATTGTTGCGATGACGCTTGCCATTGCTCGCTTCCTGTTTGGATCCTGGCCGCTTTGGGGAAGGAGGACTTCCTCATGTCAACGATCCGCGGTACATGTCGAGCTCGTACGCCTCCTTGGCAGCAGACACGACGTGAGGTTTCTCGAGTTTCTCCATCTAGGCCGAGTGCGTGCACGCTTGTCCTTGTTGCACTAATCCTTCATGTCTCTCGTAGTAGGGGTCGATCATAGCCTCAAAGAAGGTGAACCAGTGAGTCCTTCTCATGCTCCTTGCTGCCCCTGATCTTGTATTGGCCCTGGATGTCGACAAGATTCTGGCAGGCGATGCCCGAACTCTCGAGCGCCTTTACATCGTTGGTGATGTCCATCGTAGCGAACATGTAGTGGGGCTGTTGAGAAACCTAGCAAAGTGCTCGCAAGGCCTTATGGCCAGACAGTAGTGGTAGACGAGGACATGGTGGCGCACGCACATCTGGGAAACGACGACCTTGGGACGAGACCCGGCACGAGCGCGGGTGTACTCGAGGTTGAACCCGACCACCTTGTACTTCTCCTCGGCAAGCAACAGCTCCATGATGTGGATGGAGTGCTCCGGCCAGACCGGGTCGTTGGTGTACACCACCGAGAGTTCCATGAACCTTCAGGGTGTCCACCACGACACGCATGGTGAATCGCTGCTCGTCGTCGGCAGCCGCCGGAGCGCCATTGAGCCGCGCAGATACCCTCTAAGAATTTCTCATGGTGGGTGTGCTTCTTGCAATGGTGGGCGATCAAAAGGTTGAAGAGACACAAGGGTAGTTTAAATGGTCGCTGTAATAAATGGGGGCGGCCGCCTGTAATCGCCACGCCTTGTCACGATGTTCATAGCGGAGGATTCCAGAATCCAGTGCACGCTTGACAACACCGCACCCCAAGCGCGGACACTCGAGTGCGATAATTAATTATGCGCTCTATAGTGCACATGGTGGAAGAAACCAACTGTGTGCAATAATGTCGGAGATCGCAATGAAAGTTAGCTATACAGATCGTGTGCTATGAGATCGACAAGGTAAACTGATTCGAGAATGGTTAATAAAATCTAAGACCATAGCATCTTAAGGTCAAAATAGTGCTAGCAATATAGGAGTCTCATATGATGCCATTTCAATGATTGTACCACAAAATCTCGAAATGTTACGAGGTTCAAATTCAGAGTTATATGGCTCAAATTCAAGATTACAAGGTTCAAACTGATATTAGAAATGAAATTCAGCTCATCACCAGAACGCCGCTACTGATGCGTTGAACATGGATATCGAGGGGTTCAAACTAATATCACCGCTTCTAAGTCCGGCTTCAAACCTCACAATTTTTGCAAAGGGTCAGCCATCGAGAAGTCATGTATGGGTTGACCCGATGACTTCGACACTCATCATCTCAAGTTCCAAACTGAAATTCAGCATTTTTGGAGCCTACTCCATTCTGCCAGAGGGCGCCAGCCTCGATGAATGCATCATTCATTTTTGCGAAATAAATGTAGGGCAAACCTCATTTCCTTCAGCACCCTTGCTCGAGAACAAAGAACTCGGCGAATATAATCTCCGTAAGGTCCCTCGATAGGAGTTCAAAGTAATTTCGAGAGATGCAGATCTAGGCATTCGACGTGATTGTTATATTGTATCATATTATCCACCACGGGCCTAATCTTATCTCGCAAAAGAAGAAAACATGTTAGTGCCTACATGCAGTTTTGAAGATTACTACAGACTAGCTATTTGGTTTGCATGATTTGTAAATGCACTAACATGCCATCTTCGATCCGACATGATTAACATGGGCATTTGATTACATTCTAGAAAATGTAGCCTTCTTCACAAGAGGTTGGAGTGGATGAAAAGTTCCCTAAGAAAACTAGTACGATGAATCCAAAGGAGAAATGCTTATTGATTGTAACCATATGGATCAAGCAACCAATATGGGGGTATGTATGTCTTGAAATCCTCCAAAAGAACCTTCGTAAATCGTAGTACATTGTCATTGTAAAATTAGAAAAAGGTGTCACAAATTGAACTCCCTTATGGTTAACATTTAACAGAAAGGAACATCACTCGATATATAGCTTCTCCAGCACGTAAAGCATCTCAGAAACCGATAACTTGCTCCTGTGTCGGGCCCGATAGATTCTAGTGCCAAGACCTTCACTGTCATGTAGTTTCTGGGTCAAGCTTGTCGGAATCATTTTCTGAATGACAAATGAACAAACATCTTAAAAATTAGAAATAATGTTAATTTGTAGAAGGAGAGGTAGAAGGCGGCTGTTGTACCAGAACCGGTGTAGATCCATTAACAAGTTCGGAGTATTTGTCAGACGAGTAGCCCACCACTGTCAATTTCGGCGCAGAAATGACATTGATTCTTGTTGGACCTTCTTGATCAACTATAAGTAATCTCTCAAATGCAAGTGTGTCCTAGATGACCATACCGTGGTCCACCTTTTGTGATGTCTTCTTGCCGCACCAGCAACACACATAAAAGTTCGGAGAATCATGGTGGTGATGTGGAAGGTACTCAACCCATTGATCACTGAAGACGAAGGTACTCAAGTGCAAGACAACCACGGAGCAGGTGCTCCATGTCACCCTTTGAGAGGCGTGATACGACGAGCTCGAGGTGCTTCATCGTGGTAGAATAAGAGCGGCGATCATTAAGGGGCGGGAAATGGTAGTTCCTGAACATGGCGACGTGCAACATGGGCGCGAGGCGGAGTGCGGATGTTGGCAGCGACCGCATATGCCCATCATCAAAAGTGACCTCCTCGAGCTGATATAGGGCGGGGGATCGGAACCAGTCGTCAAGCTTGGCTCGGTCCTTGCCGTTGGAACAGAACTTGCCCATACTAAGGCCTTTGGTTGGGCCAAGGTGACTGCCGAGGATCTTGGAGAATGCATCCAAGCTTTTGCGATAGCCATGGCAGAGCTCGTGGGTGTCGATGAGGTCGAGAGGGCTAGAGTTCCATAGGGGGCGCCACCATCGGGAAAGGAGGGTTGTCCGCGCCCCATATTTGATTGGGACGAGGGAGGTGATGAATCTCAACATATCACCAGAGAGGCTGCTGATTAAGTCTAGGCCTGCTGGAGTCGCTTGCGGTTCTAGCTCGCCCCACCTCCGCTTGTTGGCAGCCCCGTTCTCCACCTCCGGAGTGATATAGACCGAAACCTCGATGGCGAGATCCGACCGTTGTTGTGGCCCGATCTTTCACGACACTCCACCTTCAACAGCAGTAGCCTCTTGCCCGCCAAGACGTGATATGCACGAAATAGAGGGTTTGAACTTCATGCCCAAAGACGAGAAAATCAATCTCGACGATGATACTCACGCAAAAAACAATTTCTACCAAGAAATCGCAATACGTAGGTTTTCTAAAGATCCTCTAAAACTTGATATGGGTGTCTACCCTTGAAAACACATCGTGTCTATTTTATCAAAATATAAACTGCATTACATTGGCAGAGCCGCCCTTTTATAAGCAACACACAAATAACAAAACCGACCTAACAACTCTAGATTGAAACAAACTCTCTCCTATTTAAACTAATCAAAGATTTAACTAATAAAGTATCCGTCAGCCTTGATCACCTAGTACCGTATAACAAACCAGGACTTCATATTTTGGTTGATATGACTTCTCACGGGAAGGTGGACCCCACCCGCATCCTCTCAAGCTTAGCATGTCTCTAATTCTTCTTGTACACCTCATGCAATTGACATACTTTAACTTGCTTGGGAGCGGAATAAACAGAAAGATATCTATTCTTTTTTATCTTGTTGACCGATGCAAACAAATCAGATCTTACATGATTCCTTCCATTAGCATAGGTTGCCTTTTCTTCCAAGGAATTAATGCACGTTGTTATTTCCTTGCCAAACCGAGCCTAGTCAATATTGCATGTATATCTCCTGTCTTGAGTTAGTAATTTACCTCGCATGCAATTACCCCCCTTCAATACATGCACGTCCAGGGACTTCTTTTTCTTCTCGTTGGCATAAAGATCAAATGAAGCAACATCTTGTTTTCTTGTAACGAAAATAGTTCCTTTAACCCATCGACATTAGTCGCGCCATATCATCCTCTCCTCCTTGAAACGAAACCGTCCTCGGTTTCAAATCAATATCTTCACCAATGTTTGTATTTGCAGTTTTATGACGATGGAAAAATTTCAGCAGCCTCAAGCTTCTTCTTCTTTACTCGATGCAGCTTGAGCAATATCCCGCTTCTTGTGATCAGCCATATACTTCTCGATGTGTACGAATCAAGTGGTATGAATTGTCCTCCACGAACAAAAGAAAATTAAATCAACTGAATGATATGTCAACTGTCTTTTATCTCGTCCATGGTTTTCCTAGCAGTATTGAACAAGTATGCATGTGCATAGGAAGCACATCACACATAATTAGATCACCATATCCACATAGAATAAACCATACATCCACGCTGTGCATGATCTTGACAACTTTGTCCTTCCACCAAAGCTCATGCGGTTTCGGATGTTCAATCAATGGCAGGTTCAAAGCATCAACCATAGTATGACTCACTAAATTCAACCCGAATAGCAATTCATCAAGGTTGCACAGCTCGCCGCCCTACATGCACACGCCGTAAAGCATTGGTACCACGGCAAGGCACGAATTGATCCTTCTCCGCCGATATCATCATTTGTGAGCTACAATCTTTCCTCATGGTAAAAATTCAATAGAACTCAAAGAAAAATATTGTACCGTGAACAACCTTTGCTCAATACCAATCGGTATAGACCGAAACCTCGATAGCGTAGATTCGATATGTTGTTGCAGCCCGACCTTTCATGACACTCCACCTTTAGTACCAGCAACCTCTCGCCGTGCACACGATGTACACGAAGTAGAGGGTTTGAACCTTGCGCCATATCACGGAGTCTCCTTGTCGTGGCGCTTCGATAGAAATGGGAGTACAGGAATATTTAGTTAAAATTGGGCAATAGAAAAGTGTATTGGTAACTAGAAGTTATTAGGTAGGAATATAGTAAGATAAGGAATAACAATTGGTTGCTTAAATACTACACAATTCATTTGACATTGCTGGGTAAGTCAACATATGAAGATAGTTGAAAAGAAAACTTACTTTGAACAAAGTCTGGACGGATGATTTTGTCGGGGAAGTTAGCATATATCTCATGACCAGGCCCTTCTATGTGCAGTGCAATTTTGGTTCCAGCTTTCAAGACATAAAACTTTGCAATTTCATTCCAAAAGCCATGCAAAATAGGAGTCACCATGTTCATCAAGTCTTACAAAGAGCAACGATTGTAAATCCGTGGTCTGTGCGCAGTATGACATTCGTGGAGCCTTGATGTATGTAAAGGGAAAAATTGTGCACTACATAATCTGTTGCATAGCGAGGGATGTCCTGCAAAAAATGGTAGGGTTTTTAAAGAAAATATGGTAACATGCAAATATGGGCCCAAATTGAAAGAACTGCACATCAGTTGAAATCGAAGGACAAAAGTCTATAATTAAATAGATAGGGTAAACATGATGTCATGGAAATATGAGAGTAATCGAAAGAACAATACGTCATTAATTTTCCTAATATAGAAAGAAGAGGGAAAATCCCTTTGACGATATGTGCATGTGGCACCTTTTATCCAAATGTAGCAATATTTAGAATATGTTCAGGAAAGTAGGTCATGCCAACCGATTTGGGGTGAGATTGAATATACATGAAGCGCCCTCAAGTTATCTCGCACGATGAGAAGGAACCTTTGGCGCGTTCGCCAAGTCTCAAGTGTACATTCTATGAATGAAAGAAAACCTCAAATCAGCTCGAATAAAAATGAATTCATGGTGATTTCATTGGGTGATTAAAGGAGGCGATGAACTGGGATAAGAGATGAGATAATATCTCATTAAATTAGTTACCTTGTCGTCCATGAGAAAGAACCCTCAAGACGGTAGATTCCCCAACCGAAAGCAGTAGCTGGGTCGACTAAGAGCAGCGCCAAGAAAGTCGACGGCGATAGGCGGCGGCAAGCGGAAGTGGCGAAATGCGGTGGGCTTTCCGGCAGCAAGGGGCGGCAAAGCGCCGAGCTAAGTGTTTACCGCGCGATAGGCGGTGCATGGCATAGACGCGGAGGAGCGCAGTGTGTGAATGGGGAACCACCGGAGGGGCCGAGGGGTGGCGGGCGGGTGATGGTTTTGTGACGTGGAGATGGTGAGGTTTTTTTTTCTTTTTGAATTGGGTGGTGAGGGTTTTCTGTCCCACAAAGAATTTTGGGGCGGCGGTTTGCTAGCGTGAACCGTGTGTGATTGACGAAAGCAGCATAAAATGATAGTCATTGCACAAGGTTCCAATTTTGGGAACTATGTGATTGACGACTACCTCCGCCCTAGTTTATTGGCCCCTGCTGTAATTTTTACCAAAATTTGGTAAATATTTAACATACCCAGGACATAGATAATAAGCGCATACATACATAAGCATAGTTCAACCATAAGTACATAGTTCAACCGTCATTAACATACTCAAGCGCATATAGTTCGATCCATCCCACATCTCATCTCACATGCGCCAACACGATCCTGAAAGCTTCTCCAGTACTCGGCGACGCTACCGCGGTACCACCCGCGAGAATACTTCTGCTTGAAGGAGCCAACGGCCCATCCTCTTGCATGCTAAGAACACTTAGATACGCCATGAATCTTGTGGTTGCAAATGGGCATCCATAGCCGCTGCTCCATGTCCTAATCGCTGTTATGCTTTCCCATAAAAGATCCTCGATTCGCCTCTTGTACCTCCTCCGGCATCTTCATCCTCGCTGTCCACATCGTCATACAACACCTATACATATAGTAAAACAAATTTGGCATCAAATCACTGATTACATGCCGTGAAGTAGGATTTGGAATTTATGGCTATTTATTTATACATATTTATGGCATCAAATCACTGCTCAATTTTTAAGCACGATGCCTATGTACAGACCAATCTTGAAGAAAATAATGGCACAAACATATGTAGGTCATTCAAAATCAATTGTCAAGTCCTACTAGGAATTATTATCACGCACACTAACCCTAGTCGACATTAGCAAAATTCATTTGCACGATGAAACAACTAATCACTTATCACTGTACTCATTCAAACAATCAATACACTACATAGATCTAACGAAACTTACTCAGATTTCATGGATTGGGAGAACATAACCACATGATTTCTATTCCTAAAAGGGGAGGCAGGAGTAACCAGAGAAACCCTATGATCTATTTGACACATAAATGGGTATAGATGACTAACCAGCTATCCGTCGTCGCCGGAGTCGTCACCGTGAGTGGTCGCCGGAGTCGCACCACCTTAACGATCGAGCGAGGGATGAAATCTTCGACGACTAGGGAGGCGCCACCCGAGGCCGACTCCAAAGTGGATCACTATAGAATCTTCTAGAAGCAGGTTCTCCGGGCACTATGGTAGGATCGTGGATCGATCATGACGAGAATGGACTTCTCCGTCATGTAATGGTTTAGAAGAGTCACGGTCCTGTTCCCCGCCGGGCTTTTTTCCCTTCTCGACTAGACGAAGGAGATATTCCTAGAGTTTATTTTCCAATATTTGAAGGGGCCAGGTCTTGGATACAAAAGTGTGAACATTACTTTTCGTGTACCAAGTTACGGCTCATC
>CM038676.1:197777935-197805917 GCA_021605205.1 Aegilops longissima | reverse complement strand
CCCAGGGCACGATCTCTTCTGGGCGAGATCGCACCCACTTCGCCGCCAACTTCCGGTACTCGCGACCCGGCCACCGCCGTGGCGACATGCGCCGAATCAAGCAGCGACCGGAAACCTGCAAAGTACATCGGCACTTCAACAACAGCGCCTCAAGATCCCCAGGGTAGCGGAGGAGGCCATCATCTCTGCCTTCTCCGGCAGGCGTGCGCGATGTCAAGATGAAGGAGGAGCTAGCGATGCATGAAGATCTGTGCACCTCCTTGGAGCTGTTCAACTTGGCGACCAAGTGTGGGGGGCTGAGGAGGCGCCTCTCCCTCCTCGAGCTGCCCATGGCATGATCGAAGAAAAAAAGTCCAAGGCCAGGGCGTGAAGTGCAAGGGGCTGCCGTACTTCGCGGCGAACCGAGATACCTGCGAAAGAGAGACAGCCGAGTCCTCCAAAGAGGCGGTCGATGCTTCGCGTGTACCATGACCTCCACACCCACAACACCAATGAATACCAGAGCTACTGGCGCATTATGCGAAGGAAGGGTCGAATGAGCGCCGGCCTTGACGGCCGAGACTCTGACCGAGGAGGAAGGAATGCAGGTGTTGGGAAGGCTGCGGCCCAGCGCCAAGGTGGCGCGACCAACCTAGCGAGCGTTGGCAAGACCCGCCTCGCGATGGAGGTGGAGGGATAAGCCTCGCGAGGATCGCCCGTGAGGCAACGAGCCTCCCTCAGCTGCCGCGCAGCCAGAGGTGAGGGACCGCTCATCGTCGGGGCGAGGGGAGGGGCTTCCGGGAACCGCGTCACGATCGCTGCACATCTGGGCGGACTCAAGCTGACCTCTCGGCGCATCTTCAAGCAGTTAACCCATAAAGTGAATGCAGTCCTCCCCAAGCTCGAGGCCGCGCCCTCTCAGGTGGTCGGCGTGCGCCATCACGTTCAGCTTAAGCGGATTAGCCTCAAGTCTTGCAGCCACGGCCGGAGTTCTCCCGATCCTTTGTTCCCCAATCATCGACCGCACGTCTTTGGTCACCAAAACCCTCATCGGCCGCGGGCGGAGGACTCAGCGTCCTGTCCGTGAAACATCAACAATCTTCAAGTGCCTTCTGATCGCCTTCAGCCAACCAAGCCTTTCTCGAGTCACAGGCGGCTCCACGGTCCCGATCGGGCAGGTCCGCCTTCCTGTCACGCCGGGGCTCGCGACAACTTCTACAGAGCTCATCAACCGGCGTCGCCCACATTCGCTTTGCCGTACAGCGCCATCCTCGGGTGCCGCTGGCCAAATTCATGGCCGTAACCCACCATGGCTACCGCGTCCTCAAGATGCCGAGAAGCGGTGGGGTCATCACGGTGCCACAGTGAAGAGAGAGGCGTAGTGTGCTCCTTGGGCGAGCCTTTGAGCCGCATCGCTAGGCGACCAGGAACCACGGACGGGGAGGCCTCCGAGGCCGCAGCCAGAAGAAGAAGACATCGACCGGCCGGCTCCTCGGGGAGGCAGGCCCCTCGAGGCCCCTTGGCGGGCGGGGGAGCCTCCTTCCATTGCATAGGAAGCGTGCTCGGCGCCCTCCTCGAGGCGGGCTCGGGGCTCTCTCCACGGAGGCCGCCGACCTTGCCAAGGTCACGAGGGGCGCTTGGGCACCACGATGGGCGTGCTTGAGCACGTTTCCCTTAGCGAGGCAAGGCAAGGAGGGCCGAACCCTCGAGAGTTCGCCAGCCAAGGCCATTCAGGGAGCTACAGAGTCGAGGATCATGAGGGCAGCCGCCGCCTTACGTTGTGGCCCCCATCCGGCGAGGATGGTGGGCTGCTTGTCTGCATCGACATACAGGGCTCAGCCGAGCCGCGTCTCAAGCGCCTCGGCCCTCGCGAGTGGGACATTGCGAGCCCGCCCCACGACTACGTCGCATGCCTCACGGCACATAAGCGTGGTTCTGCGCGCTGACATCTCATGAGGCCATCCTGGAGGCTCGAGAGGTCGAGCGCGCCGCAACCTGGCAGAGATGGAGATGGCCCCAGAGGCGCCAGCGCCTCCGGATCCTCCGAGGCCCCGGGCACAGGAGCTCGTGAGATCGGCTCCGCAGCCCAGAGTCTGCTACACCAACACCTCTTCGTCCCCAACATCACGGTGACATCTTTAAGTTTATTTCGGTTGGGGCGCCTTGAGGCCGCGTATTCCCAGGCCGCATGGGTCCGAATCCTGCGGCATGTATCCTTTATTTCATGTCATTAGCCTATCTGTTGGGGCGCCCTCGGCTGCATCATCCCCAAGCCGCTCGGGCCTGTCCCAGTGGCATGTATCCTTCTTACGTTTTCCTTAGGATTATGCTCTCGTTCCACCATGCTTGTTATTTGGTGCCTTTTCTGGGTGGCGGAATCTTGCACGTTAAAGGGGGTGCACGAGCATTGCGACTCGGGGCTCTCCCGGCTCTCAGCCCTCACCCTCTGGTCTTGTCCATGGCATCGCGACGGCTTGCCCGGCGACAGCTGAGACCAGCCGAGAGTCGGGACCGAGGGCGTGGAGTTTAGATCATCTAACCCAGCTTAACGGCGTTAAAGGGGGGGTGCACGAGCATCGCGACTCGGGGCTCCTACCGGCCTCGGCCCTCACCCTCTGGTCTTGTCCATGGCATCATGACACAGCTTGCCGGCCGACAGTGAGACACAGCGAGAGCCGGGACCGAGGGCGTAGAGTTTCTTCATCTAACTTGACTTAGCGTTAAAGGGGGGTGCACGAGCATCGCGACTCGGGGCTCCTACCGGCTCTCGGCCCTCACCCTCTGGTCTTGTCCATGGCATCATAACTGGCTTGCCAGCGATGGCATTGAGACCAGCCAAGAGCCGGACCGAAGCGTGAAACCCGGCATCGGCCAAATTGCAGGAACACACTCGAAGATAAGGCCCGAGCCAGGTGCAACCGCCTTGAGGTAGGGCCCGTGAGTCCATGCTGGCTCACGGGTGCCCAGATACACCTCGTCCGGCCCTACAGTGCCAGCCACGTGTCGAGGTGGGGCTGTATACACCGGGGCTCCTCGGGGAGCCCCCTCCACGTCGATGGAAGCACCATGCTCCTTGTTGGTCGGCGACACTGCCGAGGCGGCTATGCCCGTCGCTGTCTTGCAGCGCTATGCTCCGCTGGTGATAAACAAGCGAGGTGGCCTCGGGTCGCATCAACCTCGGGGAGCCGAGGCTCGGTGTCCGGCCTCATCGCCGCGCCTCCCTCGGGTGCGCGCGGCGAGGCTGGAAGGCGAGGGCTGCGCTGAGTCACGCCAGACGCACGCCACCCAGCCAGGCCCCGGGCCTGGTTCCTCGCACGTCACTCCCCGGCGGAGCCAAGGTGCGAATGCCGTTTGGCGTCAAGGGGACTCCGAGCATCGTGACTCGAGAGCCTAGCTGATCACGTAGCCCGCACCCTTAGTTAGAAAGGCTAACGACGGTTGAGGTATCTTGGGGCGGGCTCTGCAGGCGTAGAAACGGTAGATCCGCGTCTCACCTCCCTACTTGCTGTTAGATGCGCCAAGGGGACTCACGAGCATCGTGACTCAGGAGCCTAACATCACGTAGCCCCTCACTCCTTGGTCCCGTCCTGGTTTCGATCGGGGCTAATGGCGGCTTCAGGTATCTGTGAGGGCAGGCTCTGCGACATAGAACATAAGCAAGTAGGAAGCATAAATTTCAAGGAATTCAAAAGCAAATATTACAGTCCACACTGTTATCACAATACCAAATGCAAGTTTAAGCGCCTCCCGAGGCATGATACATGTCAGGAATTAAAAGCGGGGCCAGGAGCCACAGCGGAGTCACTTGTCGGCGGTGGAGCAGCGTGAGTGGGTTCGCCTCGTGGAGTAGCAGGGCCGGCAACGCCTCGCCCGACTTGGTCTTGAGGCCGGAACTTGTGAGAGCCTCCGCGACCCTTCACAGCCTCGGCAGCGGCAGCTGCATGCTCGCCCGCTTCTTGGCTCCGGTGAGCTGTCGGTCGGCGCTAGGATCACGAAGGTAGATGTGGGTGAGGACCCACGTCAGTGCCCATGAAGACAAGACCGCGCCTCGGCCTCGGCCGTGGGGCCAAAGCCAAGGTGACATCTTCAAGCGCGAACCAGGAAGGAAGCAGCTTGGCGGGACCATCCTCGGCGCTGGCCAGCGGACTCTCAAGCCCCTCGTAAAAGCGTCTTGACAAAAAGCGAGCCTTCACCTCCATATCCGTGAAGGCCACGCGATCTTCTGCAGAACCAGCGCCTTGTCGTCTAGCTCGACCTTCCTCGCCTCCGGCTCCTGCTCCAGCCACGCCTAAGCGGTCGTGGCGCTTCTTGAGCCTGGCCTCCGGTCGCCAGCGGCCGCCTTGCGAGCCTTCAAGCTTTCCTCCTGCTCTGGCGGGCGGGCCTCCTCGGCAAGCTGGTTCTGCGGGCCCTTCAGCTCGCTCTCCAGCGTCTCTGGCGACCACGGATGCTAGCTGCCTCCCCGAGGCAGCATCGCGGGCAATCTTCGCCTCACGGACAACCTGCTTCTCCTCGTCGCAAGCCGTCGAGGCCTGGACCAGCCCGCCCGGGTGAAGCATCGGGCCGAATCCAGCGAAGCCAGCTCAAGCGCCCAGCCATCGAGGCGGGAGTCGGCGCCCGGAAGATCTGGCGGCGGTCCAGTCCGGCAGCAGCGCGATCGAACAACATTCGGAGGAGCAGCGGTCGGGTAGGAGGAGAAGGCGGCTGTGTGACCACTGCGCCGAGGCGGAACCAAGCGGCGCCCGCAGCGGCAGTGGAGGCAGCGCCAAGCAAGGGCACCTCGGGAGTCGTCGTCAGGTCAAGGCTGAGCTGAGCCCAGCCCAGCTGCTCGGCCGAGCCTCGCGAGGACGCCCGGGCAGAGAGGCAGTCGTCACGATCACCTTCTTTCTCAGGCGGAGGCACCGCCACGGATGGGGCCTCGAGGCCCCTTCAGCTTCTTCGCCCGCGGGTGCCGGCTGGCGAAGGACATGGACATCGAGATCTCGTCGGCGGAGCAATAATCAAGGCGGGAAGCGAGGCACTTACAGGTCGTCGCTGGTGGACTCGAGCAGCCTCGGCCGAATTTAAAGCCATAAGCCGGCTGCAAGGGTCGGCTTCAAGGGGCCGGGAGGCGGGAGGTGCGTCTGCGGATCGCCCGGGGCAGGCGGACCCGAGAACTATCGATCCGGTCCTTCTTGGGATCGGGGCATGCTTCCGCCTCCTGCTCATCCTCATCCTCGTCGTCGTCACTCTGGGGGGAGGCGGAGAGTGCGGGACTGCGGCCGAAGGGAGGAGCCCTTGACTCCGCCCCAAATCAACCCCCTCTCCGGCTCTCTTTCCTCCACCTCTTGGCTGGAGTCGGCGGACACCGTCCACCAGGTCCTCCGGAGCCTCCACGGGCACGGGCCCATCCCCATTGAAGATAGGCATGGACCCCACTACCTGCTCCCAATCCTCGCGAAGGAACAAGGGCGCGGAGGCGCCCTCCAGTCTCGCCACATCACCCCAACCAAGGATGGAGGACCGCCGCAGATCCTCGTCGGCCAGGACCACGGGGCTCGAGTGAGGCCTCCCATCGGAAGCAGAAATCTGTGGCAAGCGGGCGATTGATGCTCGAGAACTCCCTCGACAGCAGACGACCGGTCAACCGCCGTTGCCACGCTGGCGGCTTCGAGATCTGCGTCCATCTTCTCGGCACCGGCTTGCGGGGATCGAAGCTCCACTCGGGACGGTCGTCGGAGCTCGCGGGGTGCTCCGTGGGCAGGAGCAGAGGGTGGATCGCCTAGCATCCACCAAGACCCACTGCTCCTGAAGCCCTCAATCCGCTTCGAGGGTTTGAAATGGCGATGGCTCCGCCGTATCACGACAAGCTTCAGCGCAGAGGCGGAACCACGGGAGGTTCGGAGGGAGAAATAGTGGCGCAGCAAGGCCACGAGGGCTTCACTAGCGTGGGCCTCACAATAGTAGGCTAAGATTGCGGAAGAAGGGCGGAGTTGGGATGGAGGTGCAGAGCTTGAATGTTGTAGTGACGGAGGGCGGAGAAGAAGAACTTCGAAAGGGAGGCACCGGACTAGCAATAATGGCGCTCACGAAGAGCGGGTAGAAGGTACTCCCCGACCCTCGAGGCGGAAGAGCCGGCCTTGAACGCCTCCGTCCCGTTGACGCCCTGTGCCTCCGCCATCCGGCGCACCAGGGCGAGGCTCGCCCCTGACACATTTGGCGGGTCCAAGGCAGGAGAGTACCAAGCTCCGGCCGGGGCTTGGCGAGGCGCCATGACTGGCTAGGGCACGCAGGCGGAGTGGATATGAAGATCTTGGAAGCAGAGAGGAGAGGCGCAAGAAAGGGGATCTAAGAAGCAACTGGAGAAAGTAAAGGAGGCAAGGGAGATGCCGCTCTGTTATCAACTCACGCGGTTGCAGAGGCGGACGCGTCCAATCAACCGCCACGCGGCGCCCACGGCCGCAGGCTGTTAGGGCCCGCGACGCTTCGCACTTGCCCTTTCGCCCCTCCGCTCGGCCAAGTTCGGGCGCGCCGTGGGCCCGGGGGCTACTGTCGGCGTTCTGGGAATGGGGGTCCCCAGACTTGCCTTCCTGCGGCCTGCGGCGTGGCTCGAAGGAGGCCCAAAGACGACCCATCTTCATCAGCGCAGCTCAAGACCCTCGCGAGGCCAAGCCTCATGAGGCGGGCGACAAGGAGCTTCCTCGAGCACGGCCTCGTCAGGCTGGCTCATGAGGAGGCGGAGAGTTCAAGGCAGGGTACCTCGAGGTGCCCATGACACAAGCCATGGCGACCAAGGCGCCGATCGGCGCCAGACCGCGCAGATGTCCTCCTTTCCTCTTTGGTGCAAAGGGAGCAAGCGCGGCGAGAGCATCAAGCAAAGGCATCCGTTTGATTGCAACAAGACCAAGACCAGCCCAGCAATTGGAAGGAGTCATCGTGGAGCCCAAGCGGCGTCAATACGAGCCTTTGGCGGCGAGGACCAACTTTAGTCAGGATAAGTGTGCCCGCTGTTCCCCTTCAAAATGGCCAATTGTTGGCGCCCTTCCCGCTCAATATTTGGGAAGAGGCTCAGGGCCTTCGCCTATAAATAGGAGTAGCCACCCCCAGGGCAGAGAGATCCGGATCCTCCTTAAGAAACCAGTAGCTAGAGCGACTGAACCCCACCTAGCAGTTCATCGCACCCACCAAGAATAGACCCTCGCGAGGTTGTTCTTCCTTGTATTGTTCCTCATCAGCCCAAGAGGCAATCTACCACACCACACACTGGAGTAGGGTATTACACCACAATGGTGGCCTGAACGATATAAATCTCGTGTCTCTTGTGCTGTTCCGTTTAGTAGTTTAGGTCCCAGCGATTGGCCGAGTGCGAGGCGGTGGAGGTTGGATCTCCACGTGCACCCGGTGTTCGAACCTCAAGGATCTGCGGAACCCGAATTCGACAGATCACTTGAGAGCCTCCGTCAAGATTGTGGAGTTGAACCAAGGAGTTTATGCAGGCAAGGAGATCGCCTGCCCGTGAAGATCTACCCTAGTGAGGCAAGTCCTTCATGGGCGATGGCCATGGTGGGATATACAAGGTTGCTTCTTCGTGGACCCTTCGTGGGTGGAGGCCTCCGTGGACTCGCATAACCGTTACCCTTCGTGGGTTGAAGTCTTCATCAACGTGGATGTCGATAGCACCACCTATCGGAACCACGCCAAAAATCTCCGTGTCTACATTGCGTTTGCTCCTCAAACTCCTCCATGTACCTTCATGTGCAATGTTTTACATTCCGCTGTTATACTCTTAGACTTGCATGAGTAGGTTGATTGCTTGACTTTTTCTAAGTTGCTAAAATCTGCCAAGACTTAAAATTGAAAAAGGCTAGATTTTTATTTGGCCAAGTAGTCTAATCACCTCCTTCTAGACATACTTTCGTTCCTACAAGTGGTATCAGAGCTTTGGTCTCCATTTTCCTTGATTTCCATAGCTCTTGGTGATCATAGCCTTGGTTTCACAACCTAGGAGAGTATGGCGTCTAGCGAGGGAAATTACCACCGTAGAGTTCCTCACTTTGATGGTACTAATTTTGCTAGTTGGAAGCATAAGATGAAAATGCATATTCTTGGACATAACCCCGCCATTTGGGCCATTGTGTGTAATGGCTTGCAAGGTGAATTCTTTGATGGGAGAGAACCAAACCGTGAAGCAACCACGAAAGAGTTGAAGATGCTGCAATACAACGCTCAAGCTTGCGATATCCTCTTCAACGGATTGTGCCCCGAAGAATTCAACAAAATCAGCGTCTTCATAATGCAAAGGAAATTTGGGATACTTTGATTTATATGCATGAAGGTACCGACTCCTTCAAGGAATCCAAATTGGATGTGCTCCAAAGTCAACTTGACAAGTTCAAAATGAAGGATGGTGAAGGTGTCGCTGAAATGTACTCTAGACTTGCTCTCATCACAAATGAGATTGCCAGCTTAGGAAGTGAAGAGATGACCGATAGATTCATCATCAAGAAGATCCTAAGAGCCTTGGATGGAAAATATGATACAGCGTGCACATTGATCCAAATGATGCCCAATTACAAAGATCTCAAGCCAAGGAAGTCATTGGAACATTTTTTCTCATGAGATGTCACTCAAGGATAAGGAAGAGATTCACAAAAAGTCAAGTGGTGCTTACAAAGCCTCATGTGATGCTCCTACATCATCAAGTGAGAAACAAACCTTCAATGAGGAATTGAGCCTAATGGTGAAGAACTTCAAAAAGTTCTACAAGAGTAGAAGCAAGGAAAGAAGTTCCAAGTCAAGGTCCTACAATGACAAAAGATCTGCGAGTCGTGAGCGTAATTGCTACAATTGTGGAAGACCCGGACACTACTCCAATGAGTGTACAAACCCTACAAAAGAAGAGAAGATTCACCCAAAAGGAGAAGTAGAAGAGAAGAATCACCACCAAGAGAGAGGAGGAGTAGATATGATCGTTATGAATGAAGAACCTCTCGGAGAAGAAAATATTAGGAGAGGAAGGACAAATCATCAAAGAGCTACATAAAGCGAAGACATCAAGTCGGCGTTGGTGAATGGGTATCCGACACCGAACCGACCATCACTCCAAAAGAAGTTATCCTCCGACTCGAATATACTCAACATGAAGGTGTTGCGGTCTAGCACTTGTGTCAACCAACTCCTATGACATATTTGACTCACCAAACGAAGGAATTGGAATATGCTTCATGGCTAAAGGTCCAAAGGTATCACACCCAGTATGTTGATTTCAATAGTGATGAAGATGATTTGCTAGGTGATAATGATTTACTTGTTGACAACTCTAGTGATGAAACTATGATGAACTTTCTATTAATCATGCTAATCAAGATAAAATGAATGATGATGATAAGAAGGAGATTGAGCGTCTAACTATAGAGCTAAACACTCTTAAGTTAGCTCATGAAACTAACGGAGGATCATCAAGAACTTTTAAAGACTCATGAGAAGTTACGCTTTGAAAAGCTCAACCTTGAGCAAGAGCATGGGTTCTTAAAAGCAATCAATGATGATCTTCGCAAGAAAGTTGTTCTTAAATTGCCAAGCATTTACTATTGTCTACTTACATGCCACAAGTTAAATCTAGCAACAAGAGTAAGAAAGATTCTTCCTCTAGTAGTAACAATAATCATGTTAAATCCAATGTTGTTGCTTCTAATAGTTCTCTTGATTCCACTAATGATTCTCTTAGCCAAGTTACACTTGAGCAAGAAAATATCTTATTAAAGGGAATTATAGAGATAGGTGTTTACAAGAGCCTTGCCGGGAGTAAGCAATTTGAGGAAATTGTACGCAAGCAAGGAAGGCACCGGAATAATCAAGGTGTTGGTTTTGAACGAAAGTTCAATGCCAATGGAGTTGAGTGGGAAGAAGATCAATACCCCAAGATGAAGTTTGTTCCTCAATGAGATAAGTATGATCCTACTTCTTTCCAAGGGACACAAGCTCAAGATGATCTTCCACCACAGGACCACAAGCAAAAGGGCAAGGACAAGCTTCAAGAGGAGATTGATGCATTTGAATAAGCTCCTAAGGCCTTGGTCAAGTGGGTTCCCAAGACTACATCAAGTTCTACTTCATCAAGTATGATTACAACTCCAAGGATTTCCATCAAGATGATGTGGATCCCGAAGAAGAAGAACTAGAGAGTTCTTGAGGGTGACTCCGCCAACATACTTCACTCATATAATTTTGGCGAGGACAAGTGCAAACAACTTTCACATCTTGCACTAGTTCAAGGAGTCACAAACCCTCTTGTTGGTAATACAAGGGACAAGGTAACCTAATGCTTTCATGGACATCATCTTGTGTGAAGATCACTCTATGTCTATGGATATCCTTGTTTGTTCCTTGTGGGACTAACCCGTGTAGGTATTGAAAGTGCAACTCACTCCAATGGGTTGCTCCAAATGATCTACATCAACATTGAGCATCCACATCTTCAACATCTACATGAAGTCATCATCGACAAAACCCAAGGTTAGTTCATCCCTCTTAGGGGGGATATCACATCTAGGTGGGAGCTTTACTCTAACAATTGAGCTAAAGCAACTCTAATGGTGTGAACACAACAATGCTTTATGTAAAAGTGGTAACCCCACTTGAGCCTAAACGATGAGTATGACCTATGATCAAATGTTCCCATTTGACTCCTAAGTCAATATACTCATATATAGATGACCTAGTCATCGCCAATGGCTTGATAGATGCTAGAGTGTTTGTGCATGCTTTGTCACATATTTCATTTGCCATTTTATTGTGTGAGCATGTTGATTGCATATTTTACTCATTCGAGGACATCCATTTGTTGCTTTGATTGTTTGCCTTTTTCTCTTTTGCCAAATGGATGGACAAGAATGCCTAGGAACTTCCTCTAGCTGTCTTTGCTTTTCTCATCTCGAACTCTATTCATGCTACATCACAAATTTTGATCAAGTCAAATTCAACCATTCTGTGTGAGGAGCACTCGGAGTCCTCGATTCGTCATAGAACTTCCAAAACCTCTCTGTGTATTTCGGTCCGACCGATTCATCCTTTTCGGTTTAACTGAGTTCACTGAGTTGATCTAGGTTTTCAATCTCAATGCAACCGATTAGAACCTTTCGGTCACATCGAGTTGAAGTAACCGCTTGCGATTCTGCATCTCGGTGCCACGGAGTTGTTCCACTCGGTCACACCGATAGTGTCAGGATATATATATATACCGACGGGTGAGATTTTGGAAATTTCTTCAAAACCCCTCAGCCCACGCGTGTCCAGCTCTGCCGCCTCGGGTCTCTGGATCATCCTCTCATCGCCAGCGACCTCCCGACGCTGTTCTCCATCACCGTCAATGGATTTCAATGCCGTCGTTACCAGTAGTGAGCTCATCGCCGAACTAGGGTATGAGTTCGACCCCTTGTGCATTCTTTTTACCTCCGATTCTGAGCACAAGGTCGATGCCATGTTCTTTACCACGTATGAGATCAATCTATCTAGAGAAAACCTCCATTAGATTAGGTTTGATTCGGAAAATTAGGGTTAGGTTTCCGCCGAACTCATCTCGGACCGACCGAGTTGTGGAAATCGGTCTCACCGATTTGTCTTAGGCCATTGCACTTGCACTTTTCGGTCTGACCGAAAGTTGCAAATCGGTGTGACCGAGTTCAAATCTCTGTGAAACCCTAGCAATCTCAGAGTCACTGAACTGTGTCTCGATCTGACCAATTTCACTAGTTTAGACTCCAAAAGTTGCTTCGGTGTCACCGAGTTTAACAAATCGGTAGCTCCGAAATGCTTTCTGTGGAAAACTAAAACTAAGTTTTTGACTCATCTGTTTTGCAAAAACTCTGCACTTTGTGGTGCTCATCCACTCTACCTCATCTATATCTATTCATAGGGTCTGTTGTTAGTTTGCTTTGCTAGTATGTCTGATCAGAGTGATTGCCGGAACAAGTCAGAAGAGCAAGTGAACATGAGCGAGGCACTAGTCCCTCTAGTAGCTATGATGAGGGCCGTAGGAGCACTCCAAGAAATTTGCCCAAAGCAGCTACAAGGTCAGGGAAGAAGAGAACCTCAGACTCAAAGGATGAGGATTATGTGGTTGTTCAGGAAGAGGTCAGCTCCAAGAAGAAAGTGCTAAAGAAGGAATATGGAGTTGCTGCTGCAACAAAACCTGTTATGCACAAGAAAGCACCTGCCAAGAGAGTTCGTATGTCTAAGGCCAGAGCCTTCACTCATGACACTTCCAAATCAACTGGAGGAGAGGCTGTTGGTGAGGGCAAGTAGAAGAAGGAAAGGAAGAGAGGAAGGTGGTGCAAGAAAGTGGATCCCATGGCAGAATTTGAGAGGCATTCATCTGATGAGGAAGAAGAAGAAGAAGATGCTGCACCAGCATCAAAGTCTTAAAAGCTGATGGGGGATGCCATCAAGTCTGGGGCTGCCCCTTCAAAGCCCAAGACTTCCCCAAAGCTTCTGCTCCAGCTCCAAAGCCCAAGAGGAGCACAAGGAACATTTCTGCTACTGAGAAGAACAAGGCCCCAGTGCCTGAGATGGATGAAGAAGATGCTGAAGCCCAAGTGCTTAGGAAGCTCAAACCTAAGATTCCAGATCATGATGATAATCATCCTATGGTAGAAGAGATGAAGATCACGAAAGATGCAGGTCTCAGAATTTGGAGACAGTCTGATCCATATGCTTCAAGGAGAAGAACTATTGTGGACTACAGGTTTCATACCAAAGAGCAGCAGGATTTCTATGAAACCATCTTGCTTGATAAGAAGCCCATTGCGTGTGATATGAAGTGGGCTGATTGGGAGTACATCGATGAGAATGAAGACCACTTTCCAGGAGTGCATGAGAGCTTCTGATCATGTGGAGTGGACAAGTTTGTGGGACAGAACCTTAACAAATGGAATGATGAACTCATCATGCAATTCTACTCCACTGCTCACTTCTATCCTGATGGAAGAATAGTTTGGATGTCTGAGGGTACTAGGTACCAATCAACTGTTGATGAGTGGGCCAAATTGATCAATGCCCCTGAAGAGCATGAAGATGACTTGGATGTCTATGCCAAGAAGAAGAAAGACCACAACTCTATGGCCAACATGTACAAGGAGATTCGGACAAAGCTTTGGAAACTCATAAGCTTGGGCATGTACATTATTTGTTATGCGGATTAGCTACTATCAACACTATATTGAGGCATACATTGTTTCCCAAATCTGGAGATCACAAGATGACCAGAGGTCATTCAATCAACTTGCTGCAGATATTTGATGTGCCTCAGAAATTCAAAGTTATGAGCCTCATTGTTGAAACAATCAAGAGGACAGCTGCAGATCAGAAGAGATCTTGTGGGTATGCTCCACATATTCAGGTGCTCATCAACTCCAAGATGGGCACAGGAACCTATCTATTGGATAAGGAGTATCTACCCTTGAGACCAGATTTTGAGGACAACACTGTTGTCATGAATGAAGAGGATCCTACATCTGTGCAAGCACAAGAAAAGAGAGAGAAGGCAAAGGTTGAGAAGGCTGCAAAGATGCCAAGTGTTGAAGAGGCATCTCAAGTGTTTCTAAAGAGCAAACAAGATCAGCTTGCTTACCTGATTCAAGCAACTTTGAGGATTGAGAAGGGCTTGGCCACCCTGACTCAAAATCAGGAGAGCTTGGAGAGGATAATTGAGACAAAATTCTATGATCTTGATCTTAAAGTGACAGAGATGCAGACAGTTGTTGAGCAGCTCCAAGAAGAAGCTGAGGAGAGGAAAGGGCAGGCTACCACAGATGCCTTTCAGAGAGTGCCCAGAGGTCAGAGGTCTGTTGCAGTGCCCATGGCTGACACTAGAGCTACCACCTCCAGTTGCAACTCCACCAGCTCCAACAACTTCTCAGATGCTTTCATCCTTGGAGTCCTCTCAACACCACCTCCCAAGATCAAGCCTAGAGAGATGCATAGCACTATGCATTTTCAAACTTTTTGGTAACTTATTGCCAAAGGGGGAGAAATGTATAGATCATAGGCTTCGAGAGAGAGTGTTTTTGCTTATTTTGTCTCTCTTGCTATTTGGTTGATACTTTTGTGTGCTTGCTTAATACTCTATGTTTATGTGTGTGAGATACTTGTATGATCATGTGTTTAATCATATCCTACATTAATGCTTGCGCTTGACTGATGTTATCTTTTATATCTCTTGTATGATCATTCACTTTGCTTAGTGATGAGTGCATGTTTTTACCTTATATAATTTTGAACGCTCCACCAAGATGTATGTGACATCGAAGAGTAACCCATGATCCTAATCGATTATGCATTTGCATTCAAAAGCAAATTTTAAATAATGCACAAATTTAGGGGGAGCTCTTGCTTATCACATACTTCTCAAAGCGACGATGTATTTCAATTCTTATTATCATTTGTCGAAGCTTTGATCTATATGTTGTCATCAATTACCAAAAAGGGGCAGATTGAAAGTGCAACTATCCCTGGGTGGTTTTGGTAATTCCTAACAACATATAGCTCATTGACCTAATGCTATTTCAGATGATCATTTCAGAAAGTTCAATGTTTGGCATGGCATGGATTAGGAATGTGTACCCCTCAAAATTTCGAGGACACATATTGGCTCAAGATCAAGACTCTACATTTTCATTTTAGTGATCCAAGATCACATTGAGTCCATAGGAAAAGCCAATACTATTAAAAGGGGATGAGGTGTTGCTTAATGGCTTGCTTGCTCAAAATGCTTAGTGATATGCTCCAAAAGACCTCAACCACTTTCTTATATCCACATATGTCCCAAACCAAAATTCAAACTCGGCCCTACCAAAATTATCTATCCGACGCCACCGAGTTCACTTGACATAGCCAACGCCAGAAATCCTAGTCTTTTCGGTCTCACCGATATGGATCTCGGTCTCACCGAGATGGGATTACAAAATCTTTGTTTCCTTCGTAACATTTCAGTCTAACCGAGATGAGCGATTGGTCCCACCGAGTTCACAATGCAAACTCTCTGTTTCCCTTTCATAACGTTTCGGTCTCACCGAAATGAGCGAGTCGGTCCCACGGAGTTTACCTGACCAACTCTCTGTTTGCCTATTACAGAAATCGGTCCTACCGAGTTTATGTGATCGGTCTCACCGAGATTAGGTTATGCCCTAACCCTAATGAAATCGGTCCCACCGAGTTGACATGTCGGTCCCATCGAAAATCGTAACGTTCACATTTTGAACTAAATCGGTCTAACCGAGTTTCATGATTCGGTCTCACCGAGTATGGTAAATTGTGTGTAACAGTTAGATTTTGTGTGGAGGCTATAAATACCCTTCCACCCACTCTTGATTCTGGAGAGAGCCAGCAGAACGTGCCTACACTTCCAAAGCATACATTTTTCGAGAGAGAACCACCTACTCATGTGTTGAGACCAAGATATTCCATTCCAACCACAAGAATCTTGATCTCTAGCCTTCCCCAAGTTGCTTTCCACTCAAATCATCTTTCCACCAAATCCAAATCTGTGAGAGAGAGTTGAGTATTGGGGAGACTATCATTTGAAGCACAAGAGCAAGGAGTTCATCATCAAGACACCATCTATTACCTTTTGGAGAGTGGTGTCTCCTAGATTGGTTAGGTGTCACTTGGGAGCCTCCGTCAAGATTGTGGAGTTGAACCAAGGAGTTTGTACGGGCAAGGAGATCGCCTACTTCGTAAAGATCTACCCTAGTGAGGCAATTCCTTCGTGGGCGATGGCCATGGTGGGATAGACAAGGTTGCTTCTTTGTGGACCCTTCGTGGGTGGAGCCCTCCGTGGACTCAGCAAGAGCCGTTACCCTTCGTGGGTTGAAGTCTCCATCAACGTGGATGTACGATAGCACCACCTACTGGAACCACACAAAAAATCTCCGTGTCTACATTGCGTCTGGTCCCTCCAAACTCCTCCCTTTACCTTCATGTGCAATTGTTTTACATTCCGCTGCTATACTCTTAGGCTTACATGTGTAGGTTTATTGCTTGACTTCTTCTAAGTTGCTAAAATCTGCCAAGACTTAAAATTGAAAAGGGCTAGATTTTTATTTGGTCAAGTAGTCTAATCACCCCCCGCTAGACATACTTTCGATCCTAAAAAAAGCACAATGAGAAAATCCTTTAGGTCATTCAGAGGTGGACCACCTTGCACAACACGGTGAAGAACGTTACCGAGCACCAGGCAATCTGCGCCTTCAAGGCCGGAGTTAGATACCGGGAGTTGAATATGAAGTTTGGCCGAACTAAGGCCCCGACTCTCAGCCGGGCTATGGACATAGCCAACCGGTACACCAACGGTTAAGAGGAAGACCGACTAAGGAGCAGCAAAAGTCAGGCATGCGATGCTCATCATTCGAACAATAAGGGCAAGAAACACAAGAGGAAGGCAGACGCAGAGGAAGCGCCGAGGCTGCGGCTCTGGCCGGACAAGGCAAAAACAAGAGCTCCCAAAGAAAATAAAGATTGGAAGGGAAGAAGCAAGTCACCATGAAGAGTGACATCCTCGACCAACCTTGCCAGATCCATATGAAGAAAGATAGGCAGGGTAATTTGATATTTCCCAAGCACACCACTTGGGAGTGCCGACTCCTTAAGCAAGAGATGCGGCAGGATTCCTCTGGGGAAAAGGATGAAGATGACGATGAAGGAGGCAAGGGTACTTCCGTGTACCCCAACATCAAGAACGTCTTGATGATCTTTGCCGACGTCGAGAGCAAGAGTCGCCTCAAAGTCATTAACCGAGAGGTCAACATGGCAGTTTCGACTGTCACCAAGTACCTCGATTGGGCCAAGACACCAGTGATCTTTGATGAGTCAGATCACCCATCCCACATAGCGACCCCTGGGCGGCAGGCCTTGGTGGTTGACCCAGTCGTTGGTGGAGTCTGATTTCGCAAAGTCCTAATGGACGGCGGCAGCGGGCTTAACATCATTTACGCCGACACACTGGAGGTAATAGGCATTCCGATGACCTGACTCAGCATGAGCAACATGCAGTTCCACGGGGTAATACCCGGGAAGAATGCCAAATCACTCGGGCAAATTGCCCTCGATGACGTATTTGATGAAGAGAAGAACTTTCAAAAGGAACGACCGACTTTCAAGTAGTAGACTTCAAGCGCTTACCACGCCATCTGGGTAGGCCAACCTCGCTTGTTTCATGGACCATCCATGTTATGTATCTTAAGCTTAAGATGCCAGGGCGAAAGGCGTGATCACTATCACGGGCAATCGGAAGTTGGCGAAGAGTGCCTCGAAGGGCTCATGATTGCTAATGAGCAGATGGCGATGGCCAAGTTGGACGAGTACAAGAAGGCGGTAGATTCAAGCGAGTTCTTGAAGTCCAAGAAGCCGACTTTGGAATCCACTTTTCGGTCGGCAGGGGAGACGAAGCCAGTGCACATCCACCTTGAGGAACCAAGCGCTGCCCTGACCAACATCTCCACCACCCTTGACAACAAATAGGAAGCCGAGCTCGTCCAGTTCCTCCGTCAGAACTGGGACATCTTCGCATGGAAGCCTTCTGACATGTCGGGTGTTCCCAGGGAGCTGGTCGAGCACAGACTCCGTGTTGACTCAATGATGAAACCTGTCAAAGAGCACCTTCGACGGTCTTCCACCAAGAAGCGCAAGGCAATTGGCGAGGAGATAGCGCGGCTCTTGGCCGGCGAATTCATCCTAGAGGTGTACCACTCGAGTGGCTCACCAACGTTGTCATGGTCTTGAGGAGAAATAACTCTCTCCAAATGTGTATCGATTACAAGCACATCAATCGGGCATGCCCGAAAGATCATTTCCCTCTCCCTCTCATATATTAGATAGTAGATTCTACTGCAGGGTGTGAGTTGTTGTCGTTTCTGGATACGTACTCCGAGAAAAGGTTTACATGGATGACATCATGGTCAAGTCCAGGAAAGGTTTTGACCTCCTGACTGACCTCAGTGAGACCTTTGCGAATTTGTGCACTTTTGGAATCAAGCTCAACCCACATAAGTGTACATTTAGCGTACCCACAGGCAAATTACTCGGCTTTCTCATTTCCGAATGTGGGATCGATGCCAATCCTAAGAAGATTGGGGCCATCATCCAAATGAGGCAATGATTATTACCCACAAGTATAGGGGATCACAACAGTTTTCGAGGGTAGAGTATTCAACCCAAATTTATTGATTCGACACAAGGGGAGCCAAAGAATATTCTCAAGTATTAGTAGCTGAGTTGTCAATTCAACCACACCTGAAAGACTTAATATCTACAGCAAAGTATTTAGTAGCAAAGTAGTATGGAAGTAATGGTAACGGTGGCAAAAGTAACAGTAGCAGTTTTATGGCAATCGTAACAGTGGCAACGGAAAAGTAACAAATCAAAGATCAATATGAAATGAGCTCGTAGGCAATGGATCAAGATGGATAATTATGTCGGATGTCATTCATCACGCAACAGTTATAACCTAGGGTGACACAGAACTAGCTCCAATCCATTAATATAATGTAGGCATGTATTCCGAATATAGCCATACGTGCTTATGGAAAAGAACTTGCATGACATCTTCTGTCCTACCCTCCCGTGGTAGCGGGGTCCTAATGGAAACTAATGGATATTAAGGCCTCCTTTCAATAGAGAATCGGACCAAAGTATTAGCACTTAGTGAATACATGAACTCCTCAAACTACGGTCATCACCGGGAAGTGTCCCGACTATTGTCACTCCGGGGTTGCCGGATCATAACACGTAGTAGGTGACTATAACTTGCAAGATAGGATCAAGAACACAAATATATTCATGAAAACATAATAGGTTCAGATCTGAAATCATGGCACTCGGGCCCTAGTGACAAGCATTAAACATAGCAAAGTCATAGCAACATCAATCTTAGAACATAGTGGACACTAGGGATCAAACCCTAACAAAACTAACTCGATTACATGGTAAATCTCATCCAACCCATCACCGTCCAGCATGTCTATGATGGGTTTACTCACGCACGGCGGTGAGCATCATGAAATTGGTGATGGAGGATGGTTGATGATGATGATGGCGACGATTTCCCCTCTCTGGAGCCCAAAACGGACTCCAGATCTGCCCTCCCGAGGAAGAATAGGAGGTGGCGGCGGCTCCCTTCGTAAAATGCATGAATCCTTCTCTCTGATTTTTTTCTCCCCGAACGTGAGGTCGGTGGAGCTTCGTGGGACCCACAAGACAGGGGGGCACGCCCAGGGGGGTAGGGTGCGCCCCCACCCTTATGGAAAGGTGGTGGGTCCCCCTCGGTTGATTCTTTCGCCAATATTTTTATTCATTCCAAAATATTCTCCGTGAAGTTTCAGGTCATTCCGAGAACTTTTATTTCTGCACAAAAATAACACCATGGAGATTCTGCTGAAAACAGTCTCACTCCAGGTTAGTTCCATTGATATCATGCAAATTAGAGTCCAAAACAAGGGCAAAAGAGTTTGGAAAAGTAGATGGAGACATGTCAACTCCCCCAAGCTTAACCCATTGCTTGTCCTCAAGCAATTCAGTTGACAAACTGAAAGTGATAAAGAAAAACTTTTATAAACTCTGTTTGATCTTGTTGTTGCAAATATGTAAAGCCAGCATTCAGGTTTTCAGCAAAGATTATGAACTAACCATATTCACAATAACATTTAGGTCTCACATTTACTCATATCAATGGCATACTCAACTAGCAAGCAATAATAATAAATCTCGGACGACAACACTTTTTGAAAACAATCACACTACCGCAGGATGCTGCTAACATGACAGTACAATCAGAGACCCTTCGAGAAACTGTGTGTGATGCAATAATCGCAAATGGTGCTGTATGAAAACCGTCAGAAATGATGCAAAATCTTTGCGATGGAGGATGCATCAAACACGGTTCAGATTTTAGTTGCGTGTGCGATGCAGGACATACGTTCAGCTCAGTTAACCGTTTGCAATTATGAGGAACAAAAGAAACGGGCAGCCAGATGAAGGTGTGTGCGATGTACAGCATACGGTTCACTCGGATGAACTGTTTGTGATTAGGCAACACAAAAGAAACGGTCAGCAAGATTCAAGGTGTGTGCGATATACCGCATGCGGTTCACTCGGATGAACTGTTTGTGTTGAGACATGAGAACAGAAACTGTTCAAATGAACAAGATGTGTGTGATACGAGGCAAACAGGTCTCAGAATCGTAAAGCGTGTGCGAAGACCGATAAGAACACAGGCGATTACTGCTAACAAGCTGTGTGTGTTGTGAGCAAGCGATTGCTGGTATACAATTGTGATTGATTGATGAAAACATCACCGACGGGTTCCATTGTTTAGTCGTAATGCGATGTGATTTTCTTTGTCCGACATTCATCTACGCTCGTCTACTGAGCATCAACATATATACTTAAAAGACAACATTGCATAACCAAAGTAAGCATACAATTACACAAGTGACTACACACATAACATTTGCACACACCAAAGTAAGCAATTACATGCATACTAAAGTAGGAGAAACGAGGATCTAATCATATACTTATTGTTGCGATGACGCTTGCCATTGCTCTGCTTCCGGCTGGATCCCTGGCCGTTTTGGGGAAGGAGGGACTTCCTCATGTCAACGATCCGCCGGTACATGTCGTAGCTCGTGTACGCCTCCTTGGCCGCGTACACGACGTGAGGTTTCTCGAGTTTCTCCATCTAGGCCGAGTGCCAGGCACGCTTGTCCTTGTTGCACGAATCCTTCATGTCTCTGTAGTAGGGGTCGATCATAGCCTCAGCAAGGTGAACCAGTGAGTCCTTCTCATGCTCCTTGCTGCCCCAGATCTTGTATTGGCCCTGGATGTCGACAAGATTCTGGCAGGCGATGCCCGAACTCTCGAGCGCCTTTACATCGTTGGTGATGTCCATCGTAGCGAACATGTAGTGGGGCTGTTGAGAAACCTAGCAAAGTGCTCGCAAGGCCTTATGGCCAGACAGTAGTGGTAGACGAGGACATGGTGGCGCACGCACATCTGGGAAACGACGACCTTGGGACGAGACCCGGCACGAGCGCGGGTGTACTCGAGGTTGAACCCGACCACCTTGTACTTCTCCTCGGCAAGCAACAGCTCCATGATGTGGATGGAGTGCTCCGCCCAGACCGGGTCGTTGGTGTACACCACCGAGAGTTCCATGAACCTTCTGTGGGTGTCCACCACGACACGCATGGTGAACTGCTGCTCGTCGTCGGCAGCCGCTCGGAGCGCCATTGGAGCCGCGCAGGATACCCTCTAAGAATTTCTCATGGTGGGTGTGCTTCTTGCAATGGTGGGCGCGATCAAAAGGTTGAAGAGACACAAGGGTAGTTTAAATGGCCGCTGTAATAAATGGGGGCCGGCCGGCCTGTAATCGTCACGTCTTGTCACGATGTTCATAGCGGAGGATTCCAGAATCCAGTGCACGCTTGACAACACCGCACCCCAAGCGCGGACACTCGAGTGCGATAATTAATTATGCGCTCTATAGTGCACATGGTGGAAGAAACCAACTGTGTGCAATAATGTCGGAGATCGCAGTCGAGTTAGCTATACAGATCGTGTGCTATGAGATCGACAAGGTAAACTGATTCGAGAATGGTTAATAAAATCTAAGACCATAGCATCTTAAGGTCAAAATAGTGCTAGCAATATAGGAGTCTCATATGATGCCATTTCAATGATTGTACCACAAAATCTCGAAATGTTACGAGGTTCAAATTCCAGAGTTATATGGCTCAAATTCGAAGATTACAAGGTTCAAACTGATATTAGAAATGAAATTCAGCTCATCAGCTGCAAACGCTCGCGCTGATGCGTTGAACATGGATATCAGAGGGGTTCAAACTAATATCACCGCTTCTAAGTCTGGCTTCGAAACCTCACAATTTTTGCAAAGGGGTCAGCCACTGAGAAGTCATGTATGGGGTTGACCCGATGACTTCCGATTACTCTGTCATCTGAAGTTCCAAACTGAAATTCAGCATTTTTGGAGCCTACTCCATTCTGCCGTAGGCGCCGGCACTGATGAACAGACCATTCATTTTTGCGAAATAAATGTAGGGCAAACCTCATTTCCTTCAGCACCCTTGCTCTGAGAACAAAGAACCTGGCGAATATAATCTCCGGTAAGGTCCCTCGATAGGAGTTCAAAGTAATTTCTGAGAGATGCAGATCTAGGCATTCGACGTGATTGTTATATTGTATCATATTATCCACCACTGGGCCTAATCTTATCTGCAAAAGAAGAAAACATGTTAGTGCCTACATGCAGTTTTGAAGATTACTACAGGACTAGCTATTTGGTTTGCATGATTTGTAAAATGCACTAACATGCCATCTTCGATCTGACATGATTAACATGGGCATTTGATTACATTCTAGAAAAATGTAGCCTTCTTCACAAGAGGTTGGAGTGGATGAAAAGTTCCCTAAGAAAACTAGTACAGATGAATCCAAAGGAGAAATGCTTATTGATTGTAACCATATGGATCAAGCAACCAATATGGGGGGGGCATGTATGTACTGAAATCCTCCAAAAGAACCTTCAGAAATCGTAGTACATTGTCATTGTAAAATTAGAAAAAGGTGTCACAAATTGAACTCCCTTATGGTTAACATTTAACAGGAAAGGAACATCACCTCGATATATAGCTTCTCCAGGCACGTAAAGCATCTCAGGAAACTGACAACTTGCTCCAGGTCGGGCCCGATAGATTCTAGTGCCAAGACCTTCACTGTGCGCAGTTTCGGGGTCAAGCTTGTCGGAATCATTTTCTGAATGACAAATGAACAAACATCTTAAAAATTAGAAATAATGTTAATTTGTAGAAGGAGAGGTAGAAGGCGGCTGTTGTACCGTAACCGTGTAGATCCATTAACAAGTTCGGAGTATTTGTCGACGAGTAGCCCACCTTGTCAATTTGGCAGAAATGACATTGATTCTTGTTGGACCTTCTTGATCAACTATAAGTAATCTCTCAAATGCAAGTGTGTCCTAGATGACCATACCGTGGTCCACCTTTTGTGATGTCTTCTTGCCGCACCAGCAACACACATAAAAGTTCGGAGAATCATGGTGGTGATGTGGAAGGTACTCAACCCATTGATCACCTGAAGACGAAGGTACTCAAGTGCAGTACAACCACGGAGCAGGTGCTCCATGTCACCCTTTGAGAGGCAGACAGCGACGAGCTCGAGGTGCTTCAGTCGTGGTAGAATAAGAGCGGGCGCATCATTAAGGGGCGGGAAATGGTAGTTCCTGAACATGGCGACGTGCAACATGGGCGCGAGGCGGAGTGCGGATGTTGGCAGCGACCGCATATGCCCATCATCAAAAGTGACCTCCTCGAGCTGATATAGGGCGGGGGATCGGAACCAGTCGTCAAGCTTGGCTCGGTCCTTGCCGTTGGAACAGAACTTGCCCATACTAAGGCCTTTGGTTGGGCCAAGGTGACTGTCGAGGATCTTGGAGAATGCATCCAAGCTTTTGCGATAGCCATGGCAGAGCTCGTGGGTGTCGATGAGGTCGAGAGGGCTAGAGTTCCATAGGGGGCGCCACCATCGGGAAAGGAGGGTTGTCCGCGCCCCATATTTGATTGGGACGAGGGAGGTGATGAATCTCAACATATCACCAGAGAGGCTGCTGATTAAGTCTAGGCCTGCTGGAGTCGCTTGCGGTTCTAGCTCGCCCCACCTCCGCTTGTTGGCAGCCCCGTTCTCCACCTCCGGAGTGATATAGACCGAAACCTCGATGGCGAGATCCGATCTGTTGTTGTGGCCCGATCTTTCACGACACTCCACCTTCAACAGCAGTAGCCTCTTGCCCGCGCACGTGATATGCACGAAATAGAGGGTTTGAACCTTGCGGCCCAGCACGAGAAAATCAATCTCGACGATGATACTCACGCGCAAAAACAATTTCTACCAAGAAATCGCAACACAGAGGTTTTCTAAAGATCCCTCTAAAACTTGATATGGGTGTCTACCCTTGAAAACACATCGTGTCTATTTTATCAAAATATAAACTGCGTACATTGGCCGTAGCCGGCCCTTTTTATAAGCAACACACAAATAACAAAACCGACCTAACAACTCTAGATTGAAACAAACTCTCTCTCCTATTTAAACTAATCAAAGATTTAACTAATAAAGTATCCGTCAGCCTTGATCACCTAGTACCGTATAACAAACCAGGACTTCATATTTTGGTTGATATGACTTCTCCTGGGGAAGGTGGACCCCACCCGCATCCTCTCAAGCTTAGCATGTCTCTAATTCTTCTTGTACACCTCATGCAATTGACATACTTTAACTTGCTTGGGAGCGGAATAAACAGAAAGATATCTATTCTTTTTTATCTTGTTGACCGATGCAAACAAATCAGATCTTACATGATTCCTTCCATTAGCATAGGTTGCCTTTTCTTCCAAGGAATTAATGCACGTTGTTATTTCCTTGCCAAACCGAGCCTAGTCAATATTGCATGTATATCTCCTGTCTTGAGTTAGTAATTTACCTCGCATGCAATTACCCCCCTTCAATACATGCACGTCCAGGGACTTCTTTTTCTTCTCGTTGGCATAAAGATCAAATGAAGCAACATCTTGTTTTCTTGTAACAGAAAATAGTTCCTTTAACCCACTGACATTAGTCGCGGCCATATCATCCTCTCCTCCTTGAAACGAAACCGTCCTCGGTTTCAAATCAGTATCTTCACCAATGTTTGTATTTGCAGTTTTTATGACGCATGGAAAAATTTCAGCAGCCTCAAGCTTCTTCTTCTTTACTTCTGATGCAGCTTGAGCAATATCCCGCTTCTTGTGATCAGCCATATACTTCTCTGATGTGTACGAATCAAGTGGTATGAATTGTCCTCCACGAACAAAAGAAAATTCGTCAACTGAATGATATGTCAACTGTCTTTTATCTGTCCATGGTTTTCCTAGCAGTATTGAACAAGTATGCATGTGCATAGGAAGCACATCACACATAATTAGATCACCATATCCACATAGAATAAACCATACATCCACGCGGTGCATGATCTTGACAACTTTGTCCTTCCACCAAAGCTCATGCGGTTCTGGATGTTCAATCAATGGCAGGTTCAAAGCATCAACCATAGTATGACTCACTAAATTCAACCCAGAATAGCAATTCATCAAGGTTGCACAGCTCGCCGGCCCTACATGCACACGCGTAAAGCATTGGTACCACGGCAAGGCACGCAATTGATCCTTCTCCGCCGATATCATCATTTGTGAGCTACAATCTTTCCTCATGGTAAAAAATTCAATAGAACTCAAAGAAAAATATTGTACCGTGAACAACCTTTGCTCTGAATACCAACTGGTATAGACCGAAACCTCGATAGCGAGATTCGATATGTTGTTGCAGCCCGACCTTTCATGACACTCCACCTTTAGTACCAGCAACCTCTCGCTCGTGCACACGATGTACACGAAGTAGAGGGTTTGAACCTTGCGGCCATATCACGGAGTCTCCTTGTCAGCGGCGCTTTCTGATAGAAATGGGAGTACAGGGAATATTTAGTTAAAATTGGGCAATAGAAAAGTGTATTGGTAACTAGAAGTTATTAGGTAGGAATATAGTAAGATAAGGGAATAACAATTGGTTGCTTAAATACTACACAATTCATTTGACATTGCTGGGTAAGTCAACATATGAAGATAGTTGAAAAGAAAACTTACTTTGAACAAAGTCTGGACGGATGATTTTGTCGGGGAAGTTAGCATATATCTCATGACCAGGCCCTTCTATGTGCAGTGCAATTTTGGTTCCAGCTTTCAGTACATAAAACTTTGCAATTTCATTCCAAAAGCCGATTGCCAAAATAGGAGTCACCATGTTCATCAAGTCTTACAAGAGTAGCGATTGTAAATCCGTGGTGCTGTATGCGATATGACATTCGTGGAGCCTTGATGTATGTAAAGGGAAAAATTGTGCACTACATAATCTGTTGCATAGCGAGGGATGTCCTGCAAAAAATGGTAGGGTTTTTAAAGAAAATATGGTAACATGCAAATATGGGCCCAAATTGAAAGAACTGCACATCAGTTGAAATCGAAGGACAAAAGTCTATAATTAAATAGATAGGGTAAACATGATGTCATGGAAATATGAGAGTAATCGAAAGAACAATACGTCATTAATTTTCCTAATATAGAAAGAAGAGGGGAAAATCCCCTTTGACGTATATGGTGCATGTGGCACCTTTTATCCAAATGTAGCAATATTTAGAATATGTTCAGGAAAGTAGGTCATGCCAACCGATTTGGGGTGAGATTGAATATACCGCGAGCGTCCTCAAGTTATCTGGTACGATGAGAAGGAACCTTTGGCGGCGTTCGCCAAGTCCTGAAGTGTACATTCTATGAATGAAAGAAAACCCTCAAATCAGCTCGAATAAAAATGAATTCATGGTGATTTCCGCTGGGTGATTAAAGGAGGCAGATGAACTGGGATAAGAGATGAGATAATATCTCATTAAATTAGTTACCTTGTCGTCCATGAGAAAGAACCCTCAGTACGGTAGATTCCCCAACCGAGCAGAGCTGGGTCGACTAAGAGCAGCGTCAAGAAAGTCGACGGCGATAGGCGGCGGCAAGCGGAAGTGGCGAAATGCGGTGGGCTTTCCCGGCAGCCTGGCGGCGGCAGGCGTCGAGCTAAGTGTTTACCGCCGCGATAGGCGGTGCCATGGCATAGACGCGGAGGAGCGTGCAGGTGTGAATGGGGAACCTACCGGAGGGGCCGAGGGGGTGGCGGGCGGGGTGATGGTTTTTGTGACGTGGAGATGGTGAGGGTTTTCTTTTTTCTTTTTTGAATTGGGTGGTGAGGGTTTTCTGTCCCACAAAGAATTTTGGGGGCGGCGGTTTGCTAGCGTGAACCGTGTGTGATTGACGCAGCAGACAAAATGATAGTCATTGCACAAGGTTCCAATTTTGGGAACCATGTGTGATTGACGTACTACCTCCGTCCTAGTTTATTGGCCCCCCGTTGTAATTTTTACCAAAATTTGGCGAAATATTTAACATACCCAGACATAGATAATAAGCGTACACATACATAAGCATAGTTCAACCATAAGTACATAGTTCAACCGTCATTAAGCATACTCAAGCGTACATAGTTCGATCCATCCCACATCTCATCTCACATGCGGCCAACACGATCCTGAAGCTTCTCCAGGTACTCGGCGTACGCGCCGTGTACCACCCTGCGAGAATACTTCTGCTTGAAGGAGCCAACGGCCCATCCTCTTGCATGCGCAAGAACACTTAGATACGCGTCATGAATCTTGTGGTTGCAAAATGGGCATCCATAGCCGTCGTTCCATGTCCTAATACGCCTGTTATGCTTTCCCGCAAAAAGATCCCTCGGGATTCGCCTCTTGTACCTCCTCTGGGCATCTTCATCCTCGCTGTCCACATCGTCATACAACACCTATACATATAGTAAAACAAATTTGGCATCAAATCACTGATTACATGCCGTGAAGTAGGATTTGGAATTTATGGCTATTTATTTATACATATTTATGGCATCAAATCACTGTTCAATTTTTAAGCACAGTCGTCTATGTACAGACCAATCTTGAAGAAAATAATGGCACAAACATATGTAGGTCATTCAAAATCAATTGTCAAGTCCTACTAGGAATTATTATCACGCACACTAACCCTAGTCAGATTACTAGCAAAATTCATTTGCACAGATGAAACAACTAATCACTTATCACCTGTACCATTCAAACAATCAATACACTACATAGATCTAACGAAACTTACTCAGATTTCATGGATTGGGAGAACATAACCACATGATTTCTATTCCTAAAAGGGGGAGGCAGGAGTAACCAGAGAAACCCTATGATCTATTTGACACATAAATGGGTATAGATGACTAACCAGCTATCCGTCGTCGTCGGAGTCGTCACCAGAGTGGTCGTCGGAGTCGA